>JAAIUW010000225.1:0-44484 GCA_014851425.1 Senna tora | reverse complement strand
GGTTTTAGAGTTTGGGGTTTAGGGTCTAGGGTTTAGGGTCTAGGATTTAGGGTTTAGGGTTTAGGGTCTAGGCTTTAGGGTTTTTGGGTTTAAGGTTTAGGGTTTAATATTTAGGGTTTAGGGTTTAGGATTTAGGGTTTAGGGTTTAGGGTTTAGGGTTTAGGGTTTAGGGTCTAGGGTTTAGGGTTTAGGGTTTAGGGTTTAGGGTTTAGGGTTTAGGGTTTTTGGGTTTAGAGTTTAGGGTATAGGGTATAGGGTTTATGGTTTACGATATAGGGTTTAGTGTTAGCATTTAGCATTTAGGGTTTAGAGTTTAGGGTTCTAGTGTTTCGGGCTTAGGGTTTAGGATTTAGGGCTCACGGTTTACAGTTTACGGCTAGGGTTTAGGGTTTAGGGCCTAGGTTTTGGGGTTTAGGGTTTAGGGCCTAGGCTGTAGGGTTTAAGGTTAGGTTATAGGGTTTAGGGAATAGGGTTTAGAGTTTAGGGTTTCTGGGCTTTGGGTTAAGGGTTTAAGGTCTAAGGTCTAAGGTCTATGGTCTAAGGGCTAAGGTCTAGGTTTTAGGGCTTAGGGCTTAGGGTTTTGCATTTAGGGTCTTGGCTTTAGAGTTTAGGGTTTAGGGTTCAGGGTTTATGGTTTAGACTTTAGGCATTAGGCTTTAGAGTTTAGGGTTTAAGGTTAAGAGTTTCGGGTCTTGGGTTTAGCGTTTAGGGTCTAGGGTTTAGGGTTTGGAGTTTTTGGATTTAGGGATTAGGGTTTAGGGTTTAGGGTTTAGGGCATAGGGTTTAGGGTTTGGGGTCTAAGGTTTAGATTTTAGGGTATAGGGTTTTGGGCTTATGGTTTATGATTTAGGGTTTATGGTTTATGGTTAAGGGTTTAGGGTCTAGGGTTTAGGGCTTAGGGTTCAGGGTCTAGGTTTTAGGGTTTAGGGTCTAGGGCCTAGGGTCTAGAGTTTAGGGTTTATGACTTAGGGTTTAGGGTTTAGGGTCCATGGTTTAGGGTTTAGTGTTTAGAGTTTAGGGTTTATGGTTTATGATTTAGGGTTTAAGTTTAGGGTTTAGAGTTTCAGGTCTAGCTTTTAAGGTGTAGGGTATAGGGTCTAGGGTGTAGGTTTTGGGGTTTAGGGTTTAGGGTTTTTTTGTTTAGGGTATAATCTTTAGCATTTAGCGTTTGTGGTCTTGGGTTTATGACTTAGGGTGTATGGTTTAAGGTCTAAGGGTTAGGGTTTAGGGTTTAGAGCTTAGGGTTTAGGGTCTAGGGTCTAGGATTTAGGGTTTAGGGTTTAAGGTCTACGGTTTAGGGTTTAGGTTTTAGTGTTTAGGTTCTTTAGTTTAGGGTGTAGGTTCTAGGGTCTAGGGTTTAGGGTTTATTTTTTAAGGATTAGGGTTTAGGGCTTAGGTTTTAGGGTTTAGGGTCTATGGTTTAAGGTTTAGGGTTAAGGGTTTAGGGTTAATGGTTTATGGTTTATGGTTTTAAGGTTTACGGTTGAGGGTTTAAGGTTTAGGGTTTAGGGTTTAGGGTTTAGGGTTTAGGGTATAGGGCTTAGGGTCTATGGTTTAAGGTTTATGGTTTAGGGTTTATGGTTTAGGGTTTGAGGATTAGGGTTTAGAGTTTAGGGTTTAGGGTCTAGGGTTTATAGTTTTGGGGTTAGGGTTTACGGTTTAGGGTTTAAGGTTTAGAGTTTCGGGTCTAGGGTTTAGTTTTTAGGGTTTAGGGTTTAGAGTTTAGGGCATAAGGTTTAGGGTTTAGGGTCTAATGTTTAGAGTTTCGGGTATAGTGTTTAGAGGTTATGGTTTATGGTTTATGATTTATGGTTAAGGGTTTAGGGTTTAGGGTTTAGGATTTAGGCCTTAGGGTTCGGGGTTTAGGTTTTACGGTTTAGGGTTTAGGGTTTAGGGTCTAGGGTCCATGGCATAGGGTTTAAGGATTAGGGTTTAGGGTTTAGGGTTTAGGACATAAGGTTTAGGGTTTAAGACTTAGGGTTTAGGGTCCATGTTTTATGGTTTAGGGTTTAGGGTTTAGGGTTTAGGTTTTAAGGTTTAGGGTTTAGAGTTTAGGGTTTAAGGTTTAGGATTTAGGGTTCAAGGTTAGGGTTTAGGGTTTCAGGTTTAGCTTTTAAGGTGTAGGGTTTAGGCTCTAGGATTTAGGGACAAGGGATTAGGTTTTGGGATTTAGGGTTTAGGGTTTTTTGGTTTAAGGTTTAGGGTTTAGCATTTAGCGTTTATGGTCTTGGGTTTATGACTTAGGGTGTATGGTTTAGGGTCTAAGGTTTAGGGTTTAGGGTTTAGGGTTTAGGGTTTAGGGTCTAGGGTTTAGGGTTTAGGGTTTAGGGTTTAAGGTCTAGGGTTTAGGTTTAGGTTTTAGGGTTTAGGGTCTTCAGTTTAGGGTGTAGGTTCTAGAGTCTAGGGTTTAGGGTTTATGGTTTAAGGATTAGGTCTTACGATATAGGGTTTAGGGATTAGGGCTTAGGGTTTAGCTATTAGGGTGTAGGGTTTAGGCTCTAGGGTTTAGGGTCTAGGGTTTAGGTTTTGGGATTTAGGGTTTAGGGTTTTTTGGTTTAAGGTTTAAGGTTTAGCATTTAGCGTTTGTGGTCTAGGGTTTATGACTTAGGGTTTATGGTTTAGGGTCTAAGGGTTAGGGTTTAGGGTTTAGGGTTTAGGGTTTAGGGTTTAGGGTCTAGGGTTTAGGGTTTAGTGTTTAGGGTATAAGGTCTAGGGTTTAGTGTTTAGGTTTTAGAGTTTAGGGTCTTCATTTTAGGGTGTAGGTTCTAGGGTCTAGGGTTTAGGGTTTATGGTTTAGGGATTAGGGCTTAGGGTATAGGGTTTAGGGTTTAGGGTTTAGGGTTTAGGGTTTAGGGTTTAGGGTTTAGGCTCTATGGTTTAGGGTTTAGCGTTTAGGGTTTATTGTTTTGGGGTTAGGGTTTACAGTGTGCGGTTTATTGCTTATGGTCTAGGGTATATGGTGTAGAGTTTTGGGCTTAGGCCTTAAAGTTTAGTGTTTAGGGTCTAGGGTTTAGGGTTTAGGGTTTTATGTTTACAATATAGGGTTTAGGGTTCATGGTATATCGTTTAGGGTTTTGGGTTTAAGGTTTAGGATTTAGGGTTCAAGGTTAGGGTTTAGGGTTTAGGGTTTAGGTTTTAGGGTCTAGGGTTTAGGGTTTAGGGACTAGGGTTTAGGGTTTAGGGTATAGGGTTTATGGTTTAGTATTTAAGGTTTAGAGTTTTAGGGTTTAGGGTGTCGGGTTTGGGGGTTTAGGGTTTAGGGTTTTTGGGTTTAGGGTCTGGGGTCTAGGGTTTAGGGCTTAGGGCTTAGGGCCTAAGGTTTACGATTTAGGGTTTAGGGCTTAGGGTTTATTGATTAGGGTTTAGGGTCTAGAGTTTAGAGTTTAAGGTTTAGGGTCTAGGGTTTATGGTTTAGGGTTTAGGGCTTAGGGTTTAGGGTCTAGGGTTTAGGGTTTAGGTTCTAGGGTCTAGGGTTTAATGGTTTAGGGTTTAGGGTTTAGGGTTTAGGGTTGAAGGTCTAGGGTTTAGCTTTAGGGTTTAGGGTCTAGGGTCAAGGGTCTAGGGCATAGGGCTTAGGGTTTAGTGTTTAGGGCTTAGGGTTGAAGGTCTAGGGTTTAGGGTTTAGGGTCTAGGGACTAGGGTTTAGGGCGTAGTCCTTAGGGTTTAGCGTTTAGGGTTTAAGGTTTAGGGCTTGGGATTTAGGGTTTAAAGTTTAAGGTTTAGGGGTTTAGGGCTTGGGATAAGGGTTTAGGGTTTAAGGCTTGGGGTTTTAGGGTTTAGGGTTTAAGGTCTAAGGTTTAGTGTTTAGGGTCTAGGGTTTAGGTTTTACGGTCTAGCTTTTAGAATCTATGGTTTACAATCTAGGTTTTAGGGTCTAAGGTTTAGGTTTCGGGGTTTAGGGTTTAGGGTTTTTGGGTTTAGTGTTTAGGCTTTAGCATTTAGAGGTTAAGGTCTAGGGTCTAGCACTTAGGGTTTAGGGTTTAGGGTCTAAGGTTTAGGGTTTAGGGTTTATGGTTTAGTGTTTAGGGTTTAGGGTTTAAGTTGTAGGGTTTAGGGTTTAGCATTTAAAGTCTAGGGTTTAGGGTTTAGGGTTAAGGGTTTTTGGATTTAGGGTTTAGGGTTTAAGATTTAGTGTCTACGATTTAGGGTTTTGGGTTTAGTGTTTAGGGATTAGAGCTTAGGGTTTAAGGTTTAAGGCTTACTGTTTAGGGCTTAGTGTGTAGGATTTAGGGTTTAGTGTTTAAGGTCTAGCGTTTAATCATTAGGGTTTAGGGTTTAGGGTTTAGTGTTTAATGTTTTGGGGTAAGGGTTTACGGTGTACGGTTGATGGTTTAAGGTCTAGGGTCTAGGGTTTAGGGTTTAGGGTTTAGGGCTTTGACTTTAGGGTTTAGGGTCTAGGGTTTATGGTTTTGGGTTTAGGGTATAGGGTTTAGTGTTCAGTGTATAGGGTTTAGGGTTTAGGGTTTAAGATTTAGGATTTAGGATTCAGGGTTATGGTTTAGAGTTTATTGTTTAGGGTCTAAGCTTTAGGGTCTAGGGTTTAGGGTTTCGGGACTAGGGTTTAGTGCTTAGGGTATAGGGTATAGGGTTTAGGGCTGAGGGTTTAGGGTTTAGGGTTTTGGGTTTAAAGTTTAGGATTTAGGGTTTAGGGATAAGATTTAGGGTTTCGGATTTAGGTTTTAGGGTTTGGGGTTTAGGGTCAAAGGTTTAGGGTTTAGGGCTTTTGGGTTTACGGTTTAGGGTTTAACATTTAGGGTTTATGGTCTAGGGTCTATGGTTTAGGGTGTGGGGTCTAGGGTCTAGAGGCTGGGGTCCAGGGTCTAGGGTCTAGGGTGTAAGGTCTAGGGTTTAAGGTTTAGGGTTTAGGGTTTAGAGTTTAGGGAATAGGTTTTTGCATTTAGGGTGAAGGGTTTTTGGGTTTAGGGTCTAGAGTTTAGGGTCTAGGATTTGTGCTTTAGGGTTTAGGGCTTAGGGCTTAAGGTTTATGGTTCTAGGTTTACGGCTTTAGGTTAGGGGTTTAGGTTTAGGGTCTAGAGTTTAGGTTTTAAGGTTTAGGGTCTTGGGTTTAGGGTTTAGGGGTTGACGTTTTAGAGCTTAGGGTTTAGGGTCTAGGGTTCAGGGTTTAGGGCCTAGGGTCAAGGGTTTAATGGTTTAGGGTTAAAGGTCTAGGGTTTAGCTTTAGGGTTTACGGTCTAAAGTCAAGGGTCTAGGGCTTAGGGCTTAGGGTTTAGGGTTGAAGGTCTAGGGTTTAGCTTTAGGGTTTACGGTCTAGGATCAAGGGTCTAGGGCTTAGGGCTTAGGGTTTAGCGTTTAGGGTTTAGGGTTTAGGTCTTGGGGTTTAGGGTTTAGAGTTTGGGTTTAGGGCTTGGATTTAGGGTTTAGGGCTCAGGGTTTAGGGTTTAGGGTTTAGTGTTTTGGGTTTAGGGTTTAGAGCTAAGGGTTTAGGGTTTATGGTTTAGGGTTTAGGGTTTAGGGTTTGGGGTTCAGAATCTAGGCTTTCGGGTTAAGGGTTTATGGTTTAGAAATTTGGGGTTAGGGTTTACGGTTTACGGTCTAAGGTCTAGGGTTTAAGGTTAAAGGTTTAGGGTCTAAAATTTAGTGTTTAGGGGATAGCATTTAGGGTTTATGATTTAGGTTTTATGGTTTAGAGTTTAGGGTTTAGGGATTATGGTTTAGAATTTATGGTTCAGGGTTAAGGTTGAGTTTTTAGGGTTTATGGTTTAGGGTCTAGAGTTTACAATTTACAGTTGGCGGTTTAGGGTTTAAGTTTTGGGGTTTATGGTTTTTTGGTTTGGGTCTTAGGGTTTAGCATTTAGGGTGTAGGGTGTAGGGCTTAGGGTTTATTGTTTAGGACTTAGGGTTTAGGGTTTAGGATCTAAGTTTTGCCATTTACGGTTTACGATTTTGGATCTAGGGTTCAGGGTTAGGGTTTAGGGTTCAGGGTATAGGGTTTAGGGTTTAGGGTTTAAGGTCTAGGGTTTAGGGTGTAGGGTTTAGGGTCTAGGGTCTAGGGTTTAAGGTTTAGGGTTTAGGGTTTAGGGTATAGGGTTTAGGGTTTGGAGTTTTGGGGTAAGGGTTTACGGTGTACGGTTGATGGTTTAAGGTCTACGGTCTAGGGTTTAAGGTGTAGGGTTTAGGGATTAGGGTTTAGGGTTTAGGGTCTAGGGTTTCGAGTTTAGGGTTTAGGGATTTTGGTTTAGGGTTTAGGGTATAGGGTTTAGGGTTCAGGGAATAGGGTTTAGGGTTTAGGGTTTAAGGTTTAGGATTTAGGATTTAGGGTTCAGGGTTAGTGTTTAGGGTTTAGGGTTTAGGGTCTAGGGTCTAGGGTCTAGGGTTTAGGGCCTAGGGTCTTGGGTTTAGGGTCTTGGGTCTAGGGTTTAGTGTTTAGGGTATTGGGTTTGGGGTTTAGTGTTTAGAGTTTATTGTTTAGGGTTTAGGGTTTAAGTTTTATGTTGTAGGATTCAAGTTTAGGGTTTAGGGTTTCAGATTTCAGTTTTAGGGTTTGTGGTTTAGGGTCTAGTGTTTAGGTTTTAGGGTTTAGGGCTTAGGGCTTTTGGGTTTACGGTTTAGGGTTTAACATTTAGGGTTTAGGGTCTAGGGTCTAGGGTCTGGGGTCTAGGGTCTAGAGTCTGGGGTCCAGGGTCTAGGGTCTAGGGTTTAAGGTTCAGGGTTTAGGGTTTAGAGTTTAAGGTATAGGTTTTAGGGTTTAGGGTGTAGGGTTTTTGGGTTTAGGGTCTAGTGTTTAGGGTCTAGGGTTTAGGGGTTTATGATTTAGAGCTTAGGGTTTAGGGTTTAGTATCTAGGGTTTAAGGGTTTAGGGTTTAGGATATAGAGTTGAAGGTCTAGGGTTTAGGTTTAGGGTTTAGGGACTAAAGTCAAGGGTCTAGGGCTTAGGGCTTAGCATTTAGGGTTTAGGGTTGAATATCTTGGGTTTAGCTTTAGGGTTTAGGGTCTAGGACTTGGGGTTTAGGGTTTAGAGTTTGGGTTTAGGGTTTAGGGCTTGGATTTAGGGTTTAGGGCTCAGGGTTTAGGGTTTAGGGTTTAGAGCTTAGGGTTTGGGGTTTAGGGTTTAGGGTTTGAGGTTTTGGGGTTTAGGGTTTAGGATCTAGGCTTTAGGCTTAAGGGTCTAGGGTTTACAGTTTTTGGGTTAGGGTTTATGGTTTAAGGTCTAGGGTCTAGGGTTTAGGGTTTAGGGTCTATGATTTAAAATTTAGGGTATAGGGTTTAGGGTTTATGGTTTAGGATTTATGGTTTAGGTTTAGTGTTTAGGGATTAAGGTTTTGGATTTTGGGTTCAGGGTTAGGGTTTAGAGCTTAGGGTTTAGGTTCTAGGGTCTAGGGTTTAAGGATTTGGGTTTAGGCTATAGGGTATAGGGTTTAGGGTTTAGTGTTTTGGGGTAAGGGTTTACGGTGTACGGTTGATGGTTTAAGGTCTAGGGTCTAGGGTTTAGAGTTTAGGGTTTAGGGTCTTGACTTTAGGGTTTAGGGTCTAGGGTTTAGAGTTTAGGGTATAGGGTTTAGGGTTTAAGGTTTAGGGTTTAGGGTTTAGAGTTTATGGCTTAGGGTTTAGGGTTTAGGGTTTAGTATTTAAGGTTTAGGATTTAGGGTTCAGGGTTAGGGTTTAGGGTTTAGGGTTTAGGTTTTAGGGTTTAGGGTTTAGGGTCTAGGGTTTAGTGTTTCGGGATTCGGGTTTAGGGTTTAGGTTATAGGGTTTAGGGTTTAGGGTTTAGGGTTTAGAGTTTAGGGTTTAGGGTTTAAGGTTTAGGTTTTAAGATTCAGGGTTAGGGTTTAGGGTTTCAGATTTAAGTTTTAGGGTTTGTGGTTTAGGGTATAAGGTTTAGGTTTTAGGGTTTAGGGTTTAGGGCTTTTGGGTTTACGGTTTAGGGTTTAACATTTAGGGTTTAGGGTCGAGGGTCTAGGGTCTAGGGTCTGGGGTCTAGGGTCTAGGGTCTGGGGTTGAGGGTCTCGGGTCTAAGGTTTAGGGTCTAGGGTTTAGGGTCTAGGGTCTAGGGTTTAGGGTTTAGGGTCTAGGGTCTAGGGTTTAGGGCTTAGGGCTTAGGGCTTAGGGTTTAGGGTTTAGGGTTTAGGCTTTAGGCTTTAGGGTCTAGGGTTAAAGGTTTAGGGTTTAGGGTCTACGGTTTAGCGTTTATAGTTAAGGTTTAGGGTTTCGACTTTAGGGTTTAGGGTTTGGGGTCTAGGGATTATGGTTTAAGGTTTTTCGGTTTAGGGTCTAGCATTTAGGGTTTAGGGCTTATGGTTTAGGGTTTACGGTGTAGGGTTGAAGGTTTAAAGTTTAGGGTCTAGGGTTTAGGGTTTAGGGTTTAGGGTTTAGGGTTTAGGATTTAGGGTCTAGGGTTTAGGGTTTAGGGTTTAGGGTTTAGAGTTCAGGGTATAGGGTTTAGGGTTTAGGGTTTATGGTTTAGGGTTTAAGGTTTAGGATTTAGGGTTCAGGGTTAGTGTTTAGGGTTTATTGTTTAGGTTCTAGGGTTTAGGGTTTAAGGTTTAGGGTTTAGGGTTTAGGGTCTAGGGTTTAGGGATTAGGGTTTAGAATTCAGGGTATAGGGTTTAGTGTTTAGGGTTTAGGGTTTAGGGTTTAGGGTTTAGGGTTTAAGGTTTAGGTTTTAGGGTTCAGGGTTAGGGTTTAGGGTTTCAGTATTAGGGTTTGTGGTTTAAGGTCTAGGGTTTAGGTTTTAGGTTTTAGGGTTTAGGGCTTTTAGGTTTAAGGTTTAGGGTTTAGCATTTAGGGTTTAGGGTCGAGGGTTTAGGGTCTAGGGTCTAGAGTCTGGGGTTTAGGGTCTCGGGTCTAGGGTGCAAGGTCTAGGGTTTAGGGTCTAGGGTCTAGGGTTTAGGGTATAGGGTCTAGGGTTCAGGGTTTAGGGCTTAGGGCTAAGGGTTTAGGGTTTAAGCTTTAGGGTTTAGGCTTTAGGCTTTAGGGACTAGGGTTAAAGGTTTAGGGTTTAGGGTCTAGGGTTTAGCGTTTATAGGTAAGGTTTAGGGTTTCGAGTTTAGGGTTTAGGGTTTGGGGTCTAGGGATTAGGGTTTAAGGTTTTTCGGTTTAGGGTCTAGCATTTAGGGTTTATGGAGTAGGGTCTAGGGTTCAGGGTTTAGGGCTTAGGGCTTAGGGCTTAGGGTTTAGGGCTTAGGGTTTAGGGCTTAGGGTTATGGTTAGGGTTTAGGGCTTAGGGTTTAAGGTTTAGGATTTCGGGTTTAGGGTTAGTGTTTAGGATTTAGGGTTTAGGGCTTGGGTTTCAGTGTCTGAGGTTTAGGGTCTAGGGTTTAGCTGTTGGGTTTTTGGGTTTAGGGTTTGGGGTTTAGGGTTTAGGGTCTAGGGTCTAGGGTTTAGCATTTACGACATAGGGTCTAGGGTTTAGGGTGCCGGATTTAGGGTTTAGGATTTAGGGTTTATGGTTTGGGGTTTATGGTTTAGGGTTTAAGGTTTAGGGTTTATGGTCTAGGATTTAGGGTTTAGGACACAGGGCCTAGGGTCTAAGGTCTAGAGTATAGGGTCTAGGGTTTAGGGTTTAGGGTTTAAGGTTTAAGGTTTAGGAATGTGTTAAGGGTTAGGGTTTAGGGTTTAGGGTTTAGAGTTTTGGGTTTAGGGTTTACGGTTTACTGTTTAGGTTTAAGGGTTTAGGGTCTAGGATTTAGGGTCTAGGGTTTAGGGTTTAAGGTTTTTGGTTATGATTTTGGGGTTTAGGGTTTAGGGTTTTGGGGTTTAGGGTTTAGGGCTTAGGGTTTAGCATTTTGGGTTTAGGGTCTAGGGGCTATGGTTTTGGGTTTAGGGTCTAGGGTTTAGCATTTGGGGTTTGCAGTTTGGGGTCTATAGTGCAGGGTTTAGGTTTTAGGGGCTATTGTATAGTGTTTAGGGTTTAAGGTCTAGGGTTTAGAGTTTAAGGTATAGGTTTAGGGTTTAGGGTTTATGGTTTACAGTTTAGGGTTTAGTATTTAATGCTTAGTGGTTAGGGTTTAGGGTTTAGGGTTTTAGGGTTTAGGGTTTCGTGTTTATGGTTTAATGTTTAGGATTTAGGGTTTAGGTTTAGGGTTTAGGGTCTAGGTTTTAGGGTATAAGATTTAGGGTTTAGGGTTTCAAGTTTACAGTTTTTGGGTTTAGGATTAAGGGTTTAGGGTTTAGGGTCTAGGGTTTTGGGTTTAGGGCTTAGGGTTTAGTGTTTAGGGTTTAGGGTTTAGGGTTTAGGGTATAGGGTTTAGGGTTTATGGTTTAGGGATTAGGGTTCATGGTTTTGGGTTTAGGGTTTAAGGTATAGGGTTTCAGGTCTGGGGTTTAGGGTTTAGAGTCTAGGGTTTAGGGTTTAGAGTTTTGGGGTTTAGGGTTTAGGGTTTACGCTTTAAGGTCTAGGGTCTAGGGTTTAGGGTTTAGGGTTTAGGGTTTAGGGCATAGGGTTTAGGGTTTAGGGTTTAGCGTCTATGGTTTAGGGTTTCGAGTATAGGGTTGAGGGTTTATGATTTAGCGTTTATGGTTTAGGGTTCAGGGTTAAGGTTTAGGTTTTGGGGTTTATGGTTTAGGGTCTAGGGTTTAGGATTTTTGGTTTAGGGTTTAGGGTTTATGGTTTTTTGGTCTAGGGCTTAGGGTTTATTGTTTAGGACTTAGGGTTTAGGGTTTAGGGTTTAGGGTTTAAGTTTTAGGATTTAGGGTTCAGGGTTATGGTTTAGGGTTTAGGGTTTAGGTTTTAGGGTTTATCGTCTAAGGTTTAAGGTCTAGGGTTTGGTTTTGGGGTTTAGAGTTTAGGGTTTAGAGTTTAGGGTTGAGCGTTTAAGGTTTAGGGTCTAGGGTCTGGGGTTTAGGGTTTAGGGTCTAGGGATTAGGGTTTAGGGTTGAAGGATTAGGGTCTAGGGTTTAGGGTTTAGGGTTTTGGGGTTAAGGTTCTAGGGTTTAGGTTATTGGGCTTAAGGTTTAGCATTTAGTGTTTAGGGTCTAGGGTCTAGGGTTTAGGGTTTAGGACTTAGGGTTTTAGGTCTAAGGGTTACAACTTAGGATTTAGGATTTAGTGTTTAGGGTTTAGGGTCTTGGGTTTAGGGTTAAGGGTTTAAGGTCAAGGGTATTGGGTTTATGGTTTTTAGGTTTAGGGTCTCGGGTTTAGGGTTCAGGATTTAGGGTTTAGGGTTTAGGCCATAAGGTTTAGGGTCTAGGGTTTAGGGTTTAGGGCTTAAGGTTTAGGATTTAGGGTTTCGGGTTTAGGGTTTAGGGTTTAGGGTCTAGGGTTTAGGGTTTAAGGTTTAGGGTATAGCATTTAAGGCTTCGGATTTAGGGTTCAGGGTTAGGGTTAAGGGTTTAGGGTTTAGGTTATAAGGTCTAGGGTTTAGGGTCTAGGGCTTACGATGTAGGGTTTAGGGTTTCAGTGTTGGGGTTTATGGTTTAGGGTTTTTGGGTTTTGCGTTTAGCGTTTAGCATTTAGGCTTTCGGGTCTACGATGTAGGGTGTAGGGTTTTCAACTTAGAGTTAAGGTTTTAGGGTCTACGGTTGAGGGTTTAGGGTTTAGGGTTTAGGATTTAGGATTTAAGGTTCAGGATTTACGGTTAAGGGTTAGGGCTTAGGGTTTAGGGTTTATGGTTTAGGGTTTAATATTTAGGGTTTAGATTTTGGGGTTTAGGGTTTGGGGTGCTTGGGTTAAGAGTTTAGGGTTTAGCGTTTAGGGTTTAGGGTCTAGTTGCTAGGGTTTAGGGTTTAGGACTTAGGGTTTAATGTTTAGGGCCTAAGGTTTATAGTTTTGGGTTCAGGGTTTAGTGTTTAGGGTTTAGGGTCTAGTGTTTAGGGTTTAGGGTTTAGGGTCTAGGGTTTAGGCCATAGTGTTTAAGGTCTAGGGTTTAGGGTATAGGGTTTAGGGCTTAGAGTCTAGGATTTAGGGTTTAGGATTTAGGGTCTAGTGTTTAGGGTTTCGTATTTTGGGTTTAGGGTTTTGGGTTTTGTGTTTAGATTTTCAGGTTTTGGGTTTAGGGTTTAAGGTCTAGGGTTTAGGTTTTAGGGTTTAGGTTCCAAGGTCTAGGGTCACGGGTCTAAGGTTTAGGGTTTAGGGTCTAGGGTTTAGGTTTTAGGGTTTAGGGTCTAGGGTTTAAGGTTTCGAGTTCGGGGTTTGGGGTCTAGGGTGTAGGGTTTAGGTTTTGGGGTTTAGTGTCCAGGGTTTAAGGTTTAGGGTCTAGGATTTGGACTTTAGGGTATAGGGTTAATGTTTTGGGTTTATGGTTTACAATTTTGGGTTTAGTGTCTAAGGTTTAGGGTTTAGAGTTTAAGGGTTAGAGTTTAGGGTTTAAGGTTTTCGAGTTTATAGTTTAGGGTTTAGGGTTTAGGGTTTAGGGTTTAGGATTTAGGGTTTAGGGTTTAGGTTATAGGGTTTAGGGTCTAGGGTCTAGGGTTTAGGGTTTTGGTTTTAGTGTTTAAGGTTTAGAGTTTTGGGTTTAGGGTTTAGGGTTTAAGATGTAGGATTTAGGGTTTAGGGTCTAGGGTTTAGGGTTTAGGGTTTAGGGTTTAGGTTTAGGATTTAGGGTTTTGGGTTTAGGGTATAGGATTTAAGGTTTATGGTCTAGGGTCCAGGGTCTAGGGTTTAGGGTTTAAGACTTAGGGTTTAGGGTTTAAGGTTTAAAATTTAAGTTTTAGGGTTTAGGGTTTAGGGTTTTTGATTTAGGGTTCAGGCTTAGGGTTTAAGATTTATGGTTTAAGTTTTAGGGTTTAGAGTTTAAGGTTTAGGATTTAGGGATTAGGGCTTACAATTTATGGTTTAGGGTTTAGGGTTTATGGTTTAGGGTTTAGTGTTTAGGGATTCAGATTTAGGGTTTAGGGTTTAGGGTTTAGGGTTTAGGGTTTAGGGTTTAGGGTTTAGGGTTTAGGGTTTAGGTTTTAGGGTTTAGGGTTTTTGGGTTTAGGGTTTAGGGTTTAGCATTTATGGTTTAGGGTCTAGGGTCTAGGGTTTAGGGTTTAGGGTTTTGGGATTAGGGTTTAGGGTTTTGAGTTTAGGGTTTAGGGTTTAGGGTTTAGGGTTTAGGGTTTAGGATTTATGGTTCAGGGTTAGGGTTTAAGGTTTAGGGTTTAGGTCTTGGGGTTCAGGGTATAGGGTTTAGGGTTTAGCATTTAGGGTTTCAGGTCTAGAGTCTAGGGTTTAAGGTTTAGGGTTAGGACTTATGGGTTTAGTGTTTACGGTCTAAGGTTTAGGGTTTAGGGTTTAGGGTTTATGGTTTAGGGTTAGGACTTAGGTTTAGGGTTTAGGGACTAGGGTTTAGGGTTTAGGATTGAGGGTTTAAGGTTTAGGATTTAGGGTTAAGGTTTACGGTTTAGGTTTTACGGTTTAAGGTTTAAGTTTTGGGGTTTTAGGGTTAAGGGTTTAGGGTTTAAGAACTAGGGTTTATGGTTTACGATTTAGCGTTTAAGGTTTAAGGTTTAGGGTTTTTGTGTTTAGGTTGTAAAGTTTAGGGTTTAGGGTCTGTGGTCTATGATCAAGGGTTCAGGGTTTATGCTTTACGATTTAGGGCATAGGGCTTAGGGTTTAGCGACTAGGTTTAGGGTTTAGGGTTTAGGGTTTAAGGTTTAGGGTTTAGGGTTTAGGTTTTAGGGTTCAGGGTTTAGGGTTTAACATTTAGGGTTTAGGTTTTAGGGCTCAGGGTTAGGGTTTAGGATTTAGGGTTTACGGTTTAAGGGATAGGGTTTAGGGTCTAGGGTTTACCGTTGAGGGTTTAGGTGTTGGGGTTTAGGATTTTGGGATTTTGGGTTTAGGGTTGAGGGTCTAGAGTCTAGGGTTTACGGTGTAGGGTTTAGGGTTTAGGGTTTAGGGTTTAGGGTTTAGGGTTTATGGTTTAGGGTTTAAGGTTTAGGGTTTAGGATTTTGGGTTCACAGTTAAGGTTTAGGTTTTAGGGTTTTGGTTTTAGGGTTTAGGGTTTATGGTCTAGGGTTTAAGGTTTGGTTTTAGGGTTTAAAGTTTAAGGTTTATGTGTTTAGGATTTAGGGTTTAGGGTGTAGGGTCTATGGTTTAGGGTTTAGGAATCAATGTTAGGGTTTAGGGTTTAGGGTTTAGGTTTTAGGGTTTAAGGTCTAGGGTTTAGGGTATAGGGTTTAGGGTTTAGGGTGTAGAGTTTAGGGTTTAGGGTCTAGGGTCTAAGTTTTAGGGTTTACGGTTTACAGTTTAGGGCTTACGGCTTAGGCTTTAGGGTTTAGAGTTTAGGGTTTAGGGAATGATACGAGCAGAGGAGCTGCAACTAGAGCTAGCATAATCATGGAATTATTGAAGGAGCTTATGGAAGAGACATGGACAAATCAAAGAGTAATTGTGTCATCAATAGTTTCTAAAAACGTCATTTGCACCAAGTGGGCTGAAAATGGAGCTTCACAACATGTATTGGGCTTGGAAACATCAATTTGGAGAGCTTGGACCAAGTACTATACATGTGGAGGATTATTTACGCCTAAATCTTCTTATTTTGGGCTTCAAAGGCTTGTTCAAATTTGGGTTGTATTTTTGTGCGAAAATCATTATATTTAGGCTTTTTATTTAAAGTCCATTAGTGTTTTAAGACTCCAGTAGTTTTATTTTAAAACATTGTCTTTTGATTGGGCTTTCGTTTATGTTATGTTAGGTTAGCCCATTAGTTAATTAGGGTTTTACTTGCTTTAAGATTCTAGGATTTTCTTTCTTGGAGCATAAATACTCCTTTAACTCTTTTAGATTTTGGAGATTTGATTTGGAATTTTAATTGAGGTTTGAGCTTGTCTTCTTCTTGGCTGAAAGAAAAATCCATAGGAGAGGTGCTTATCTTCTTATATTGCATCAAGAATTTATTCTTATCAAGGTAATGACTTTGTGGCGAATTCTTTGTTTTTAATTAGTGCTGTTCGACCACTTTTCGATTGATTATTCGACGTCTAGTAGGTCATTTTTATGTTTTAGAAGCTCATCTTTCATCTCGCTTTGGAATCACACAAATCTGAGTTCTCTACGTGAAGTTATACAAAGTTTTAGAGATAACGTTTTCTGGATTGAGATTTTCTTATTTCGTTTTTTTTTTGTTTGATTCTGGAAGTTCTGGAAAAAAAAAGAGGAAACAAAAATTCTGAAAAGAAATTGAAAAAAAAAATACTAGTGAAAAAAAAATAGGACAAAGTCCCAAATTGTGAATTGCAAAGTTTTTGAATTATGCATATTGCTTGCAAGGAATTGATTCAAATTGGGTGAGCTATATTCTGAATTGGGAAGGGAACTTGTTTTCCATTGTTTGCTTGCTTTTGTTTACTTGTCTATCATCAAATTGGGGTTTCTCTTTGAGCAATTTCCAATTATGCATTTTTTTGCATTGGTTTTGTATTTCTTTCTACTCTAAGTTACTAATTTTTGCATGCTATGCTTTTGCCTCTATTACATTATAATTAACAATTTGCTTCTTGATAATTTTTTTAATCTGAGTGACATACTTGTCTTCTTCGTGTGTGCTCAATTTCTCTTTATTTCTTTCGGTCTAATTCCCTCTAGATTTTAAGTGTGCTTTCTTTGTTTAGGTTTACATTGCTTTTCTATTTGCTCAACTGTTTTTAACTTATTTTAGAATTGATTCTGAAGTGCAATTGAGGTTAGAAGGCTTGAGTGGTAAAAGGCTAGAGTTTTGTGAGCTTAAAAAATGGAAAAAGCCATTACTGGTGTGAAACACGAGTGGAGAGCTTATCTTATAATGAAACACGTGAGCTTGTCTTGTGATAATTTTTTTTCTACTAATTGTTTTCTTGCAGCTATTATTGTAACATGTCTTATTGGGATGTCACAAAAGATGATAGTGAAGTAGGGAATGATGTACCTTCAGATCCTAAGTGGTTCTATAAGGAAATATTGAATGGAGTACAAAGGTTGAGGATGGACATGACTAATATGAGAGAAACATTTGTTGAGCGATCAAGAAGTCATTCTAGAGAATCAAGGAGAAATAAGGAGAAGAGAAGAAGGGTTGATCATGAAAGAAGATTTAATGATGAAGAGGACGATGAAGGTAGTGGAAGTGTTGGTAGGAGAAGAAAGGGAAGAGGTGAGAGAAGGGATAGTAACATTAATGCTATCAAGATGACAATACCACCATTTAAGGGAAGGAATGATGTTGAAGCATATCTTGAAAGGAAAAGCATGGTTGAGATGATATTTGCTTGTCATAACTATTCTGAAGACAAGAAAGTAAGATTAGCGTCTTTGACATTTTCTAACTATGCATTGAGTTGGTTGAATGAATTGAGGAGGTCACAGAGGATATATGATGAGGATCCTATAGCTAGTGGGTATGAGATGAAAATGGTAATGAGGAAGTGATATGCTCAATCTTACTAAAGGAAGTTAACCAATACTTCTCGTGGCTTTTCACAAGAGTGTTGTACTTTAGAGGACTATCCTATGAAGGAGAGAAAAGTGGCCAAGAGTAAAAAGAATAAAGAAAAAGGCCCAATGATGAGTGGTTGCACAAGTGAGGAAAAGATAGAGAGATGTGCAAGAGAGAAAAAGTTGGTAATTGAAAAGAGAGAAAATATTGTAAAAAGTGAGGAAGTTGAAAAAATGAGATAAAAGAGGCGAAAAAAGAAAAGAAACAAATTAATGGCTCAAAGGAGAGTGAAAACAGAGTGAAGTAAGGGGATTCTTTGATGAAAAAGAAGATGCTAAGGGAGCATGCTTACAAATAGAATCACCTACAATGATCCAACTTCAAGAAAACTCATTGATTTATGCTTACACTTATCTATATTTGTGTAGTAATGTTTCTTTCTTGCAGGTACATGAAGACGAATTTGTAGATGAAACAACTAAAGGATTAATACCTTCGGTTCCTTGTAGGAAAAATAATGATCATATTGATTTTGTGTTTGGAGAAACAATTAATCTCATGGAGACAAATGAGCTAAGACATCCATTCCAAATAAAAGGAGAGATTGGAATTAATGGGGAATATAGTCCAGCAATCACATTTAATGCTTCAAAGGAAAACATATGTTTTGCACCTATACCTTGTTCATTTAAAATTTTTAAATCAATTTATATTTGATTTGATGCTTCTGAAGTGGCTTTTGATGTTATTTTTAAGCAGGGACAAATTATGGACTTTCCTCATTGGCAACAAATTGAGCGATGGAAACTTGTGGTGTTTAAGGATTGTATTTGGGAGCAATTAAAAAGGCGGAAATGTCCAAAGTTTTGGATCAAGAAACTTGATGCTAAGGAAGATGGTCATTTTCAAGTGCCAAAAAGAATTAGAAGCGATGCCTACAAGATTAGCCTTCAAGGTGAGTATCATAAGCTTCATAATTTTGAAGTTTCTAATTCTACTTTTTACATGGTTTCAGATTCGAGGACGAATCTTTTCGAGGAAGGAGGGAATGAAACGAGCAGAGGAGGTGCAACTAGAGCTAGTATTATCATAAAATCATTGAAGGAGCTTATGGAAGAAACATGGACAAATCAAAGAGTAATTTGGCCTTCAATAATTTCTGAAAACGTCATTTGCACCAATTGGGCTAAAAATGGAGCTTCACAACATGTAGTGGGCTTGGAAACATTAATTTGGAGAGCTTGGACCAAGTACTATACATGTGGAGGATTATTTAAGCCTAAATCTTCTTATTTTGGGCTTCAAAGGCTTATTCAAATTTGGGTTGTATTTTTGTGCGAAAATCATTATATTTAGGCTTTTTATTTAATGTCCATTAGTGTTTTAAGACTCTAATTTTAGATTTAATGTTTTAATTACATTGGGCTTAAGTGTGATTGTTAGAAAAACCCATTAGTTTTATTTTAAAACATTGTCTTTTGATTGGGCTTTAGTCTATGTTATGCATGGTTAGCCCATTAGTTAATTAGGGTTTTACTTGCTTTAAGATTCTAGGGTTTTCTTTCTTGGAGCATAAATACTCCTTTAACTCTTTTAGATTTTTGGAGATTTGATTTCGAATTTTAATTGAGCTTTGAGCTTGTCTTCATCTTGGCTGAAAGAAGAATCCATAGGAGAGGTGCTTATCTTCTTCTATTGCATCAAGAATTTATTCTTATCAAGGTAATCACTTTGTGGCGAATTCTTTATTGATTTTAAGTCAACCGATTATTTATGTTTCCATGTGCACTTGTCATTTGGGGGTTCAATAGGTTGGGGATTTGTTTCTGTCTTCTTGTTTTGTCCATATTGTGTGTTCGGGGTTTCGAGTTCTTTACAACCTTGGGGTTCCGCATCATTTGGTACCATAGCCTTGGATTGGGATAAATGCTTATTTATCTCATTTATTTTATTCTGTTCTTGTTTTATTTCAAAAAAAATATTATATCTAAGTTTGTGTTCTTGTTTGTTACCGGTATGTGTCCTGAAATTCTTAACGTTGTTTTTAATTAGTGTTGTTCGACTACTTTTCGATTGAGTTATTCGACGTCTAGTAGGTCATTTTTATGTTTTAGAAGCTCATCTTTCATCTCGCTTTGGAATCGCACAAATCTGAGTTATCTACGTGAAGTTATACAAAGTTTTAGAGAGAACGTTTTCTGGATTGCGATTTTCTTATTTCGTTTTTTTTTGTTTGATTCCGGAAGCTCTGGAAAAAAAAGAGGAAACAAAAATTCTGAAAAGAAAGTGAAAAAAAAAATACTAGTGAAAAAAAGAAATAGGACAAAGTCCCAAATTGTGAATTGCAAAGTTTTTGAATTATCCATATTGCTTGCAAGGAATTGATTCAAATTGGGTGAGCTATATTCTGAATTGGGAAGGGAACTTCTTTTCCATTGTTTGCTTGCTTTTGTTTACTTGTCTATCATCAAATTGGGGTTTCTCTTTGAGGAATTTCCAATTATGCATTTTTTTGCATTGGTTTTGTATTTCTATCTACTCTAAGTTTCTAATTTTTGCATGCTATGCTTTTGCCTATATTACATTATAATTAACAATTTGCTTCTTGTTAATTTTTTTAATCTGAGTGACATACTTGTCTTCTTCGTGTGTGCTCAATTTCTATTTATTTCATTCGGTCTAATTCCCTCTAGATTTGAAGTGTGCTTTTTTGTTTAGGTTTACATTGCTTTTCTATTTGCTCAAGAGTTTTTAACTTATTTTAGAATTGATTCTGAAGTGCAATTGAGGTTAGAAGGCTTGAGTGGTAAAAGGCTAGAGTTTTGTGAGCTTAAAAAAGGGAAAACGCCATTACTTGTGTGAAACACGAGTGGAGAGCTTATCTTATAGTGAAACACGTGAGTTTGTCTTGTGATAATTTTTTTTCTACTAATTGTTTAGTTGCAGCTATTATTGTAACATGGCTTATTGGGATGTCACAAAAGATGATAGTGAAGTAGGGAATGATGTACCTACAGATCCTAAGTGGCTCTATAAGGAAATATTGAATGGAGTACGAAGGTTGAGGATGGACATGACTAATATCAGAGAAAAATTTGTTGAGCGATCTAGAAGTCATTCTAGTGAATCAAGGAGAAATAAGGAGAGGTGAAGAAGGGTTGATAATGAAAGAAGATTTAATGATGAAGAGGATGATGAAGGTAGTGGAAGTGTTGGTAGGAGAAGAAAGGGAAGAGGTGAGAGAAGGGATAGTAACATTAATGCTATCAAGATGACAATACCACCATTTAAGGGAAGGAATGATGCTGAAGCATACCTTGAATAGCAAAGCAAGGTTGAGATGATATTTGCTTGACATAACTATTCTGAAGACAAGAAAGTAAGATTAGCGTCTTTGGAATTTTCTAACTATGCATTGAGTTGGTCGAATGGATTGAGGAGGTCACAGAGGATATATGATGAAGATCCTATAGCTAGTTGGTATGAGATGAAAATGGTAATGAGGAAGTGATATGCTCAATCTTACTATAGTAAGTTAACCAATACCTCTCGTGGCTTTTCACAAGAGTGTTGTACTTTAGAGGACTATCCTAAGAAGGAGAGAAAAGAGGCCAAGAGTAAAAAGAATAAAGAAAAAGGCCCAATGATGAGTGGTTGCACAAGTGAGGAAAAGATAGAGAGATGTGCAAGAGAGAAAAAGTTGGTAATTGAAAAGAGAGAAAATATTGTAAAAAGTGAGGAAGTTGAAAAAAATGAGATAAAAGAGGCGAAAAAAGATAAGAAACAAATTAATGGCTCAAAGGAGAGTGAAAACAGAGTGAAGTAAGGGGATTCTTTGATGAAGAAGACGATGCTAAGGGAGCATGCTTACAAATAGAATCACCTACAATGATCCACCTTCAAGAAAACTCATTGATTTATGCTTACACTGATCTATATTTGTGTAGTAATGTTTCTTTCTTGCAGGTACATGAAGACGAAATTGTAGATGAAACAACTAAAGGATTAATACCTTCAGTTCCTAGTAGGAAAAAGGATGATCATATTGATTTTGTGTTTGGAGAAACACTTAATCTCATGGAGACAAATGAGCTAAGACATCCATTCCAAATAAAAGTAGAGATTGGAATTAATGGAGAATATAGTCCAGCAATCACATTTAATGCTTCAAAGGAAAACATATGTTTTGCACCTATACCTTGTTCATTTAAATTTTTTAAATCAATTTATATTTGATTTGATGCTTTTGAAGTGGCTTTTGATGTTATTTTTAAGCGGGGTCAAATTATAGACTTTCCTCATTGGCAACAAATTGAGCGATGGAAACTTGTGGTGTTTAAGGATTGTATTTGGGAGCAATTAAAAAGGCAGAAATGTCCAAAGTTTTGGATCAACAAACTTGATGCTAACGAAGATGGTCCTTTTCAAGTGCCAAAAAGAATTAGAAGCGATGCCTACAAGATTAGCCTTCAAGGTGAGTATCATAAGCTTCATAATTTTGAAGTTTCTAATTCTACTTTTTACAAGGTTTCAGATTCGAGGACGTATCTTTTCGAGGAAGGAGGGAATGATACGAGCAGAGGAGGTGCAACCAGAGCTAGTATAATCATAGAATCATTGAAGGAACTTATGGAAGAGACATGGAAAAATCAAAGAGTAATTATGCCTTCAATAATTTATGAAAACGTCATTTGCACCAATTGGGCTAAAAATGGAGCTTCACAACATGTATTGGGCTTGGAAACATTAATTTGGAGAGCTTGGACCAAGTAATATGCATGTGGAGGATTATTTAAGCCTAAATCTTCTTATTTTGGGCTTCAAAGGCTTATTCAAATTTGGGTTGTATTTTGGTGCGAAAATCATTATATTTAGGCTTTTTATTTAAAGTCCATTAGTGTTTTAAGACTGTAATTTTAGATTTAATGTTTTAATTACATTGGGCTTAAGTGTGATTGTTAGAAAAACCCATTAGTTTTATTTTAAAACATTGTCTTTTGATTGGGATTTTGTTTATGTTATGCAAGGTTAGCCCAATAGTTAATTAGGGTTTTACTTGCTTTATGATTCTAGGGTTTTCTTTCTTGGAGCATAAAAACTCCTTTAACTCTTTTAGATTTTTGGATATTTGATTTCGAATTTTAATTGAGCTTTAAGCTTGTCTTCTTCTTGGCTGAAAGAAGAATCCATAGGAGAGGTGGTTATCTTCTTCTATTGTATCAAGAATATATTCTTATCAAGGTAATCACTTTGTGGAAAATTCTTTCTTGATTTTAAATCAACCGATTATTTGCGTTTCCATCTGCACTTGTCAGTTGGGGGTTCAATAGGTTGGGGATTTCTTTCTATCTTCTTGTTCTGCCCATATTGTGTGTTTGTGGTTTCGGTTTCTTTATAACCTGGGTGTTTCGCATTAGGGGTTAGGGCTTTGGGTTTAGGGTTTAGGCTTTAAGGTCAAGGGTCTAGGGTTTACGGTTTAGGATTTAGGGTTTACGGTTTAGGGTCTACGGTTTAGGATTTAGGGTCTAGGGTTTAAGGCTTAGGGTTTAGGTTTTATGGTTTAGGGTTTAGGGTTTTGGGTTTAGAGTTTAGGGTTTAGAGTTTGAGTTTTAGGGTTTAGGGTTTAAGATTTAGGATTTAGGGTTCAGGGTTAGTGTTTAGGGTTTAGGGTTTAGGGTTTAGGGTTTAGGGTTTAGGGTTTAGGGTTTAGGGTTTAGGGTTTAAGGTTTAAGGTTTAGGATTTAGGGTTAAGGGTTAGGGTTTAGGGTTTTGGGTTTAGGGTTTAGGGTTTAGGTTTTAGTGTTTAGGGTTTGGGGTTTATGGGTTAAGGGTTTAGGGTTTAGCATTTAGGGTTTAGGGTCTACGGTCTAGGGTTTAGGGTTTAGGGTTTGCGGTTTGCGGTTTAGGGTTTAGGGTTTAGGGTTTAGAGTTTAGGGTTTATGGTTTAGGGTGTTTTGGTGTTTAGGGTTTCGGGGTTTTGGGTTAAGGGTTTAGGGTCTAGCGTTTCGGGTTTAGGGTCTAGGTTCTAGGGTTTAGGGTTTAGGGTCTAGTGTTTTGGGTTTATGATTTAGGGTTTAGGGTTTATGTTTTAGGGTTTGGGGTTTAGGGTTTTGGGTTTTGGGATTAGGGTTTAGGGTTTAGGTTTAGTGTTTAGGATTTAGGGTTTAGGGTTTATGGTTTAGGGTTTAGGGTTTAAGATTTATGGATAAGGGTTAGGGATTAGGGTTCAAGGTTTGGGGTTTAGGATTTGGGGTTTTTCGGTTAAGGGTTTAGGGTTTCGCAGTTAGGGTTTAGGGTCTAGGGCTAGGGCTTAGGGTTTAGGGTCTAAGATTTACAGTTTAGGGCTTAGGGTTTAGTGTTTAGGTTTTAGGGTCTAGGGTTTAGGGTTGAAGGTTATTAGGTTTAGTGTTTAGGATTTAGGGTTTAGGGTCTAGGGTCTAAGGTTTAGGGTTTAGGGTTTAGTGTTTAGGTTTCACGATTTTTGGTTTTGGGTTTAGGGTTTCTAAGTTTAGGTTGTAGAGTTTAGGGTTTAGGGTCTACGGTCTAGGGTTAAGGGTGTACGATTTACGTTTTAGGGCTTAAGGCTTAGGGCTTTGGGTTTAGGGTTTACGGTTTAGGGTTAAGGGTTTGGGGTTTAGCATTTAGGGTTTAGGGTCTAGGGTCTAGGGTTTAGGGTCTAAGGTCTAGGGTTTAGGGTCTAGGGTTTAGTGTCTAGGGTTTACGGTTGAAGGTTTATGGTCTAGGGCTTTGGGTTTAGGATTTTTGGGTTTAGGGTCTAAGGTTTAGGGTTTAGGACTTAGGGTTTAGGGTTTAGGACTTAGGGTTTAGTGTCTAGGGTCTAAGGTTTACGATTTAGAGTTTAGGGTTTAAGGTTGAGGGTTCAGGGTCTAGGGTTTAAGGTTTAGGGCTTAGGACTTGGGGTTTAGGGTTTAGCGTTTAGAGTTTAGGGTTTAGGGTCTACGGTTTAGGGTTTACGGTTTATGGTTTAGGGTTTAGGGTTTAGGGTTTAGGGTTTTTGGGTTTAGAGTGTAGAGTTTAGGGGTTAGGGTCTCGAGTCTAGGGTTAAGGGTCTAGTGTTTACGGTTTAGGGCTTAGGGTTTACGATTTAGGGTCTAGTGTTTAGGGTTTCGAGTTTAGGGTTTAAGGTTTAGTGTTTGAGTTTTAGGGTTTAGGGTTTAGGGATTAAGGTCTAGGGTTTAGGTTTTAGGGTTTAGGATCTATGGTCTTGGGTCTACTGTCTAGGGTTTAGGGTTTAGCGTTTAGGATTTAGGGTTAAGGGTTAAGTGTTAAGGGTTCAGGGTTTAGGGTTTAAGGTTTAGGGTTTGCATCTAGGGTTTAGTGTCTAAGGCCTAAGGTTTAGGGTTTAGTGTTTTGGGGTTTACTATTTACGGTTTAAGATCTAGGGTCTACATTTTAGGGTTTAGGGTTTGGGGTTTAGGGCTAAGGGCTTAGGGTTTAGGGTTTAGCGTTTAGCATTTAGGGTTTAAGGTTTAGAGTCTAGGGTTTAGGGTGTAGGGTTTAGAGTGTAGGGTTTAGGGTTTAGGGCGTAGGGTTTATGGTCTAGGGTTTAGGGTCCAGGGTTTAGGGTTTAGGGTATAGGTTTTGGGGATTGGGGTTTAGGATTTTTGGGTTTAGCGTTTAGGCATTAGGGTTTAAGGTTCAAGCTTTAGGGTTTAGGGTTTTTGGATTTAGGATTTAGGGCTTAGGGTCTATGGTATAGGGTCTAGAGTATAGGGTTTAGGGCTTACAGTTTATCGTTTATTGTCTAGGGTTTAAGGTTCAAGGTTTACGGTTTAGGTTTATGGGTTCAGGGTTTAAGGTTTAGGGGTTAGGGTTTAGGGTTTAGGATTTAAGGTTTAGAGTTTAGGGTTTAGGGTTTAGGGTTTAGGGTTTAGGGTTTAGGGTTTAGGGTTTTGGGTTTAGGGTTTAGGGTTTAGCGTTTAGGTTATAGTGTTTAAGGTCTAGGGTTTAGAGTTTAGTGTTTATGATTTTCGATTTATTGTTTAGGGTCTATGGTCTAAGGTTTAGGGTTTAGGTTTTAGGGTTTAGGGTTTAGGGTTTAGGGTTTAGGGTTTTGGATTTTGGGTTTTGGGTTTTGGGTTTTGGGTTTAGAATTTAGGGTTTAGGGTTTAGGGTTTAGGGTTTATGGTTTAGGGTCTAGAGTCTATGGTTTAAGGTCTAGGCTTTAAGGTTTAGGGATTAGGGTCTACTGTTTAGGGTTTAGGTTATAGGGTCTAGGGTTTAGGGTTCAAGGTTTAGGGTTTAGGGTATAGGATTCAGGGTTTAGGGTTTAGGGGTTAGCATTTCGTGTTTAGGGTTTAAGATTTAGGGTTTCGGGTCTAGGGTTTAGGGTTTAGGGTTTAGGGTTCATGGTATAGGGTTTATGGTCTAGGGTTTAGAGTGTAGTGTTTATGATTTAGGGTTTAGGGTTTAGGGTCTAGGGTTTAGGGTTTATGAATTAGGGTTTAGGGTTTAGGGTTTAGGGTTTAGGGTTTAGGGTTTAGGGTTTAGGGTTTAGGGTTTAGTGTTTTGGGTTTTGGGTTTTGGCTTTAGGGTTTAAGGTTTACGATCTAGGGGCTAAGGCCTAGGGTCTAGGGTCTAGGGTTTAGGGTTTTAGTGTTTAGGGTTTAGGGTTTAGGGCTTAGTGGTTAGGGTTGAGGTTTAGGGTTTAGGGTTTAGGCTCTAGGGTTTAGAGTCTAGGATTTAGAGTTTTGGGTTTAGGGTCTAGGGTTCACTATTTAGGGTCTAGGGTTTAGGGTCTAGGGTTTAAGGCTAAGGGTTTAGGGTCTATGGTTTAGGGATTAGGGTTTAGATTTAAGGTTTAGGGACTAGGGACTGGGGTTTAGACTTTACGGTTTAGGGTCTAGGATGTAGGGTTTAGGGTTTAAGGTTTAGGGTTTAGGGTTTAGGATTTAGGGTCTAGGGTTTTGGGTTTAGGGTTTAGGGGTTAGATGTTAGGGTTTAATATTTAGGGTTTAGGCTTTAGGGTCTATGGTCTAGGTTTAGGGTTTAGGGTTTGGGGTTTGGGGTTTAGGGTTTGCGATCTAGGGTGTAGGATCTAGGTCTTGGATTTAGGGTGTAGGGTTTAGGGTCTAGGATCTTGGTCTAGAATTTAGGATCTAGGTCTAGGATTTAGGTCTAGGATTTATGGTCTAGGATCTAGGTCTAGGATTTAGGATCTAGGATCTAGGTCTAGGGTCTAGGATCTAGGGTCTAGGATTTATGGTCTAGGATCTAGGTCTAGGATTTAGGGTCTAGGATCTAGGTCTAGGGTCTAGGATCTTGGTCTAGGATTTAGGGTGTAGGGTTTAGGGTTTTGGGTTTAAGGTTTGCGGTCTAGGGTGTAGGGTTTAGGTTTTAGGGTATAAGGTGTAGCGTTTAGGGTTTACGGTTTAGGGTCTAGGGTTTAGAGTTTAGGGTATAGGGTGTAGGGTTTTGGGTTTATGGTTTACAGTTTAGAGTTTAGGGTTTAGGGTTTAGGGTTTTAGGGTTTAGGGTTTAAGGTTTAGGATTCAGGGTTTAGGGTTTAGGGTTTTGGGTTTAGGATTTTGGGATTAGCAATTAGGGTCTAGGGTTTAGGGTTTAGGGTTTAGGATTTAACGTTTAGGGTTTAAGATTTAGGGTTAAGGGTTTAGGGTCTAGGATTTAGTGTTTATGATTTAGGGTTGATGATTAAGGGTTCAGGGTTTATGTTTTAGGGTTTAGGGTTTAAGGTTAACGGTTTATGGTTTAGGGATAAGGGTCTAGGGGTTAGGGTTTAGGGTCTAGGATTTATTGCTTAGGGTTTTAGGGTTTACGGTTTACAGTTTAGGGTTTAGGGTTTAGGCTCTAGGGTTTAGGGTTTAGGGTTTAGGGTCTAGGGTCTAGGGTTTAGGGTTTAGGAACTTGGGTTTAGGGTCTAGGGTTTAGGGTTTAGGGTTTAGGGTCTAGGCTCTAGGGTTTAAGGTGTCGGGTCTTGGGTTTAGGGTTTAGGGTTTAGGACTTAGGGTTTATCGTTTAAGGTTTAGGGTTTAGCGTTTAGGGCTTATGGTTTAGGGTTAAGGATTTAGGTTTTAGGATTTAGGGTTTAGGGTTTAGGGTTAATGGTCTAAACTTTAGGGTTTATGGTTTAGGGTTTAGGGTTTAGGGTTTAGGGTAGGGTATAGGGTTTAGGGTTTAAGGTTTAAGGTTTAGGGTTTAGGGTTTTGGGTTTAGGGTGTTGGGTTTAGCATTTAGGATCTAGTGTTTAGGGTCAAGGCTTTAAAGTTTAGTGTTTGAGATTTAGGGTTTATGGTCTAAGGTCTAGGGTTGAGGGTTAGGGTTTAGGGTTTAGTTTTTAGGGTTTAGGTTTTAGGGTTTAGGGTTTAGGGTTTAAGGTTTAAGGTTTACGTTTTGGGGTTTAGAGTTTTGGGTTTTGGGTTTATGGTTTAAGGTCTACGGGCTAGGGTCTAGGGTTTAGGGTCTAGGGGTTAGGGTTTAGGGTTTAAGGTTTAGGTTTTAGTGTATAGGGTCTTGAGTTTAGGGTCTACGATTTAGGGTTTTGGGCTTAGGGCTTAAGGTTTAGAGTTTAGTGTTTAGGGTTTATTGTTTAGGGTTTAGGGTTTAGGGTTTACGGTCTAGGGTCTAGGGTTTAGGGTTTACGGTCTAGGGTTTAAGTTTTAGGGTTTAAGGTCTATGATTTAGGGTTTAGGGTTTAGGGTTTAAGGTCTACGGTTTAGGGTTTAGGGTTTATCGTCTACGGTTGAGGGTCTAGGGGCTATAGTTTAGGGCATAGGGTTTCGGGCTTAGGGTTCAGGGTTAAGGGTTTAGGGTTTAGGGCTTCGGGTTTATGGTGTAGGGTTTCGGGTCTAGGGGGTAGGGTTTAAGGTTTACGGTTTAGGGTTTAGGATTTAGCGTCTAGGGTTTAGAGTTTAGGATCTAGGGCTCAAGGTTTGGGGTTTAGGGTTTAGGGTTTATGATTTAGGGTTTAGGGTTCAGGGTTTAGTGTTTAGTGTTTAAGATTTCGAGTTTAGGGTATAGGGTCTAGGGTCGACGGTTTACGGTTTAGGGTTTAGGGGTTAAGGTTTAGGCTTTAGGCTTTAGGGGTTAGGGATTACGGTTTAGGGTTTCCTGGTTTTGGGTCTAGGGTTGAGGATCTAGGGTCTAGGGTCTAGGGTTTAGGGTTTAGGGTTTAGGGTTTAGGGTTTAGGGTTTGGGGTTTAGGGTATAGCGTTTAGGGTTTAGAGTTTAGGTTTAGGGTTTAGGGTTTAAGGTTTAAGGTTTAGGGTTTAGGTTATAGGGTTTAGGGTTTAGGGTTTAGGGTTTAGGATTTAGGGTTTAGGGTTTAAGGTGTAGGGTTTAGGGTTTAGGGTTTATTGTCTAGGGTCTAGGGTGTAGGGTTTAGGGTCTAGGGTCTAGGGTTTAGGGTCTAGGGTTTAGGGTTTAGGGTCTACAAATTAGGATTTAGGGTTTAAGATTTTTGGTCTGGTGTTTAGATTTTAGGGTTTAATGTCTAGGGTCTAGGGTCTAGAGTTTAGGGTTTAGGGTGTAGGGTTTAGGGTTCAGGGTTTAGTGTTTCAGGTCTAGAGTTTATGTTTTAGGGTCTAGGGTTTAGGGTTTGGGGTTTAGGGTTTAGGGTCTAAGGTTTAGGGTTTAGGATTTAGGGATTTGGGTTTAGGATTTAGGGTCTAGTGTTTAGGGTTTAGGGTTTACAATTTAGTGTTTACGATTTAGGGTTTTTGAGTTACGGATTAGGGTTAAGGTTTTAGGGTTTAGGGTTTAGGGTTTAGGGTTTAGGGCTTAGCTTTTAGGGTTTAGGGTTTAGCGTTTAGCATTTAGGGTTTAAGGTTTAGGGTGTAGGGTTTAGGGTGTAGGGTTTATGGTTTAAGGCGTAGGGTTTATGGTCTAGGGTTTAGGGTCCAGGGTTTAGGGTTTAGGGTTTAGGGTACAGGTTTTGGGGATTGGGGTTTAGGGTTTTTGGGTTTAGCATTTAGGCATTAGGGTTTAAGGTTCAAGCTCTAGGGTTTAGGGTTTTTGGATTTAGGATTTAGGGCTTAGAGTCTAAGGTATAGGGTCTAGAGTATAGGGTTTAGGGCTTACGGTTTATCGTTTATGGTCTAGGGTTTAAGGTTTAGGGGTTAGGGTTTAGGGTTTAGGATTAAAGGTTTAGGGTTTCGGTTCTAGGGTTTACGGTCTAGGGTTTAGGGTTTAGGGTTTAGGGTTTAGGATTTAGAGTTTTTGGTTTAGGATTTAGGTTCTAGTGTTTAGGGTCTAGGATTTAGTGTTTAGTGCTTAAGATTTTGGGTTTAGGGTTTAAGGTCTAGGGTCTAGAGTTTAGGATTGAGAGTTTAGGGTTTAGATTTTAGGGTTTAGGGTTTAGGGTTTAGGGTTCATGGTTTAGGGTTTAGGGTTTAGGGTTTAGGGTTTAGGGTCTATGGTTTAGGGTTTAGGGTTTAGGGTTTAGGGTTTAGGGTCTACTGTTTAGGGTTTAGGGTTTAGGGTCTAGGTTTTAGGGTTCAAGGTTTAGGCTTTAGGGTATAGGATTCAGGGTTTAGGGTTTAGGGGTTAGCATTTCGTGTTTAGGGTTTAAGATTTAGGGTGTCGGGTCTAGGGTTTAGGGTTTAGGGTTTAGGGTTTAGGGTTTATTGTTTAGGGTCTAGGGTTTAGGGTTTAGGGTTTAAGATTTAGGGTTTAGGGTTAAGGGTCTAAGGTCTAGGGTTTATGATTAAGGGTTTAGGGTTGAGGGTTTAGGTTTTAGGGTTTAGGGTTTAGGGTTTAGGGTTTAGGGTTTTGGGTTTAGGGTTTAGGGTTTAGGGTTTAGGGTTTACGATCTAGGGGCAAAGGCCTAGGGTCTAGGGTCTAGGGTTTTGGGTTTTAGGGTTTAGGGTTTAGGCTTTAGGCTTTAGGGCTTAGGGGTTAGGGTTGAGGTTTAGGGTTTAGGGTTTAGGCTCTAGGGTTTAGAGTCTAGGATTTAGAGTTTTGGGTTTAGGGTCTAGGGTTCACTATTTAGGGTCTAGGGTTTAGGGTATAGGGTTTAAGGTTAAGGGTTTAGGGTCTATGGTTTAGGGATTAGGGATTAGATTTAAGGTTTAGGGTCTAGGGACTGGGGTTTAGAATTTACGGTTTAGGGTCTAGGATGTAGGGTTTAGGGTTTAAGGTTTAGGGTTTAGGGTTTAGGATTTAGGGTCTAGGGTTTTGGGTTTTGGGTTTAGGGATTAGAGTTTAGGGTTTAATAATTAGGGTTTAGGCTTTAGGGTCTATGATCTAGTGTTAGGTTTTAGGGTTTGGGCTTTGGGCTTTGGGGTTTGCGATCTAGGGTGTAGGATCTAGGTCTTGGATTTAGGGTGTAGGGTTTAGGGTCTAGGAGCTAGGTCTAGAATTTAGGATCTAGGTCTAGGATTTAGGTCTAGGATTTATGGTCTAGGATCTAGGTCTAGGATTTAGGATCTAGGATCTAGGTCTAGGGTCTAGGATCTAGGGTCTAGGATTTAGGGTCTAGGATCTAGGTCTAGGGTCTAGGATCTTGGTCTAGGATTTAGGGTGTAGGGTTTAGGGTTTTGGGTTTAAGGTTTGCAGTCTAGGGTGTAGGGTTTAGGTTTTAAGGTCTAGGGTGTAGCGTTTAGGGTTTATGGTATAGGGTCTAGGGTTTAGAGTTTAGGGTATAGGGTTTAGGGTTTAGGGTTTATGGTTTACGATTTAGAGTTTAGGTTTTAGGGTTTAGGGTTTTAGGGTTTAGGGTTTAAGGCTTAGGATTTAGGGTTTAGGGTTAATGTTTAGGGTTTAGGGTTTTGGATTTAGGGTTTTGGGTTTAGCATTTAGGGTATAGTGTTTACGGTCTACGGTTTAGGGTTTAGAGTTTAGTGTTTAAGATTTAGGATTTGGGGTTTAGGGTCTAGTGTTTAGGGTTTATGGTTTAGGGTTGAGGGTTAAGGGTTTAGGTTTCAAGGTTTAGTGTATAGGGATTAGGGTTTAGGGTTTAGGGTTTAGGGTTAAGGGTTTAGGGTCTAGGGTCTAGGGTCTAGGGTCTAGGGTCTAAGGTCTAGGGTTTTGGGTTTAGGGTTTAGGGTTTAGAGTTTGGGGTTTAGGGTTTAGGGTTTAGGAACTTGGGTTTTGGGTGTAGGGTTTAGGGTTTAGGGTTTTGGGTTTAGGGGCTAGGGTCTAAGGTCTAGGGTTTAGGGACTAGGGTCTAAGGTCTAGGGTTTAGGGTTTAGGGTTTAGGGTTTAGAAGTTGGGGTTTAGGGTTTAGAGTTTAGGGTTTAGGGTTTAGGGTTTCGTGTTTAGGGTTTAGGGTTTAGGGTCTAGGGTTCAGGGTTCAGGGTTTAGGGTTTAGGGTTTAGGGATTACGATTTAGGGTTTCCTGGTTTTGGATCTAGGGTTGAGGGTCTAGGGTCTAGGGTTTAGGATCTAGGGTCTAGGGTCTAGGGTTTAGGGTTTAGGATTTAAGGTATAGTGTTTAGGGTTTTGAGTTTAGGTTTAAGGTTTAAGGTTAAGGTATAGGGTTTAGGGTTTAGGGTTTAGGGTTTAGGGTTTAGGGTTTAGGGTTTAGGGTTTAGGGTTTAGGGTTTAGAGTTTACGGTTTAGGGTTTAGGGTTTATTGTCTAGGGTTTAGGGTTTAGGGTCTAGGGTTTAGGGTTTAGGGTTTAAGTTTAGGGTTTAGGGTCTACAAATTAGGGTTTAGGGTTTAAGGTCTAGGGTCTAGAGTTTAGGGTTTAGGGTCTACCGTATAGGGTCCAGGGTTTAGGGTTTAGGGTTCCAGGTTTAAGGTTCAAGGTTTAGTGTTTAGGGTCTATGGTTTAGTGTTTAAGGTTTAGGATTTAGGGTTTGGGGTTTAGGGTCCAGGGTTCTTGGTTTAGGGTGTAGTATTTAGGGTTCTGGGTTTAGGATTTAGGGTGTAGTGTTTTGGGTCTAGGGTTTAGAGTTTAGTGTTTAAGATTTTTGATTTAGGGTTTAGGGTCTATGGTCTAGGGTTATGATTTTAGGATTTACGGTTTAGGGTTTAGGTTTTAGGGTTTAGGTTGTAGGGTTTTGGGTTTCAGGTTTAGGGTTTAGGGTTTAGGGTTTTAGGGTCTAGGGTTTCGGGTTTAGGGTTTAGGGTTTAGGGTTTAGAATTTTTGGTTTTAGGCTTAGGGTTTATGGTTTAGAGTTTAGGGTTTAAGGTTTAGGGTTTATGGTTTAGGGTTTAGGGTTTACAGTTTAGGGTTTAGGGTTTAGGGATTAAGGTCTAGGTTCTAGGTTCTAGGGTTTAGGGTTTTGGACTTAGGGTTTAGGGTTTAGGGTTTAGGATTTAGGGTCTAGGGTTTAGGGTTTAGGGTCTAGGGTTTAAGGTTTAGGGTGTAGGCTCTACGGTTTAGGGTTTAGGGTTTAAGGTCAAGGGTTTAAATTTTAGGGTTGAGGGTCTAGGGTCTAGGGTCTAGAGTTTAGGGTTTAGGGTTTCGGGCTTAGGGTTCAGGGTTTAGAGTTTAGGGTTTAGGGTATAGGGCTTAGAGTTTATGGTTTTGGGTGTTGGGTCTAGGGTCTAAGGTTTAAGGTTTAGGGTTTAGGGTTTAGGATTTAGGATCTAGGGTTTAGGGTTTAGGGTTTAGAGTTTAGGGTTTTCGATTTAGGGTTTATGGTTTAGGGTCTTTGTAGTAGGGTTTAGGGTTTAGGGTTTCGGACTTAAAGCTCAGGGTTTAGGGTTTAGGGTATAGGGTTTAGGGTTTAGGGCTTAGGGTTTAGGGTTTAGGGTCTATGGTTTAGGGTTTAGGGTTTAAAGTTTCCGGTCTAGGGTTTAAGGTTTAGGGTGTAAGGTTTAGGGTTTAGGGTTTAGGGTCTAGGGTTTAGGTTTTAGGGATTACGGTTTTGGGCTTTGGGGTTTAGGGTTTAAGGCCTAGGCTCTAGGGTTTAGGGTTTTTCAGTTTCGGATTTAGGCTTTAGGGTTTAGTGTCTAGGGTCTAGGGTCTAGGGCTTAGGGTTTAAAGTTTTGGAGTTTACGGTTTATGATTTAAGGTCTAGGGTCTATTATTTATAATTTAGGGTTTATGGCTTAGGGTTTCGGGATTAGTCTTTAGGGTTTAGGGATTACAGTGTAGGGTTTCCTGGTTTTGGGTCAAGGGTTTAGGGTTTAGTGTCTAGGTTTAGGGTCTAAGGTTTAGGATTTAGGATCTACGATTTAAGGTTTAGCGTTTAAAGTCTAGGGTTTAGGGTCTAGTGTTGAGGGTCTAGGATTTAGGGTATAATGTTTAGGGTTTAGAGTTTAGGTTTAAGGTTTATCGTTGAGGGTTAAGGGTTTAGGTTTTGGGGTTTAGGGTTTAGGGATTAGGGTTTATGGTCTAGGGTTTAGGATTTAGGGTCTTGGGTTTATGTCTAGGCATTAGGGTTTTGGGTTTAGGATTTAGGGTCTAGTGTTTACGGTCTAGGGTTTAGAGTTTAGTGTTTAAGATTTAGGGTTTAGGGTTTGGGGTCTAAGGTCTAGGGTCTTCAGTTTAGAGTTTAGGGTTTAGGTCTTAGGGTTTACGCTTTAGGCTTTACGATTTAGTGATTACGGTTTAGGGTTTAGGGCTTAGGGTTTAGGGTCTAGGGTTTAGGGTTTAGGATTTAAAGTTTTGGGTTTAGGATTTAGGGTCTAGTGTTTAGGGTCAACAGTTTAGGGTTTAGGGTTTAAGGTCTAGGTTTTAAGGTCTGGGGTTTAGGGTCTAGGGTCTAGGGTTTAGGGTTTATGATTTAGGGTATAGTGTTTAGGGTTTGCAGTTTAGGTTTAAGGTTTATTGTTTAGGGTTTAGGGTTTAGTGTTTATGGTTTTGGGTTTAGGGTTTAGGGATTATGGTTTAGGGTTTATGGTATAGGGTTTAGGGTTTAGGGTTTAGGGTCTAGGGATTAAGGTCTAGGGTTTAGGGTTTAGGGTTTTGGGTTTAGGATTTAGGGTCTAGCGTTTAGGGTCTTGTGTTTAGAGTTTAGTTTTTAAGATTTAGGGTTTAAGGTTTAGGGTCTATTGTTTAGGGTTTAAGGTTTAGGGTTTGGGGTTTAGGGTTTAGGGTTTAAGCTTTAGGGTCTAGGGTTTAGGGTCTACGATTTAGGGTTTAGGGTTTAGGGTTTAAGGTCTAAGATTTATATTTTAGGGTATAGTGTCTACGGTCCAATGTTTAGAGTTTATGGTTTAGGGTCTAGGGTTTAGGGTTCAAGGTTTAGGGATTAGGGTTTTGTGTTTAGGGTTTATGGTTTAAGATTTAGAGTTTCGGGTCTAGGGTGTAGGGTTTAGGGTTTAGGGTTTAGGGTTAAGGGCTTGCGGTTTAGGGTCTAGGGTCTAGGGTCTAGGGTCTTGGGTTTTGGGTTTTGGGTTTAGAATTTAGGTTCTAGTGTTTAGGGTCTAGGGTTTAGAGTTTAGTGTTCAAGACTTAGGGTTTAGGGTCTAGTGTTTAGGGTTAAGGATTTACTGTTTATGGTTGAGGTTTTAGGGTTTAGGGTTTTAGGGTTTAGGGATTAGGGTTTAGGGGTTATAGTTTAGGGTCTAGAATTTAGGGATTAAGGCTTAGGGTTTAGGGTTTAGGGTTCAGCATTTATGGTTTAGGATTTAGGGTCTAGGGTCTAGGATTTATGGTTTTGGGCTTAGGGTTTATGGTTTAGGGTGTAGGGTCTACGGTTTAGAGTTTATGGTGTAAGGTCTAAGGGTCTTCAATTTAGGGTTTACGATTTCGGGCTAAGGGCTCAGGGTTTAGGATTTAGGGTTTAGAGATTAGGGCTTAGGGTTTATGGTTTTGGGTTTAGGGTTTAGGGTTTAGGGTATAGGGTCTACGGTTTTCGGTTTAGGGTTGAGGTTTTACGGTTTATGGTTTAGGGTCTAGGGTTTAGGGTTTAGCATTTAGGGTTTAGGTTTGGGGGATTAGGGTTTAGGGTTTAGTGTTTAAGGTTTAAGGTCTAGGGTTTAGGGTTTTTGGGTTTAGGTTTTAGGGTTTAGGCAACAGGGTTTAGGGATTACAGTTTATGGTTTCCTGGTTTAGGGTCTGGGGTATAGGGTTTAGGGTCAACGGTTTTGTGTTCAGGGTTTAAGGTTTAAGGTCAAGGGTTTAGCGTCTAGGGTTTAGAATCTAGGGTCTAGGGATTAGGGTTTAGGATTTAGACTATAGGGTCTAGGGATTAGGGTTTATGTTTAATGTTTAGTGTGTAGAGTTTAGGGTTTTGGGATTAGGCTTTAGGGTTTAAGGTTTAGGGTATAGGGTCTAGGGTCTAGGGTTTAGGGTTTAGGGTCTAGGATTTAGGGTTTAGGGTTTAGGATTTATGGTTTAGTGTTTAGGATCTAGGGTTTAGAGTTTAGTGTTTAAGATTTAGGGTTTAGGGTTTAGGGTCTATGGTCTAGGGTCCACGGTTTAGGGTTTATGGTCTAGGGTTTAGGGTTTAGGGTTTAGGGTCTAGTGATTACGGTTTAGGGTTTCCAGGTTTAAGGTCTATGGTTTCGGGTCTACGATTTAGTATTTAAGGTTTAAGGTTTAAGGTTTGGGGTTTAGGATTTAGGGTATAGTGTTTAGGATTTGAGTTTATGTTTATGGTTTAGGGTTTAGGGTCTAGGGTTTAGGGTTTAGTGTCTAGGGTCTAGGAATTAGGGTCTAAGGTTAAAGGTTTAGGCTTTAGGGTTTACAATTTAGGGTTTAGGGTTTGTGGTTTAAGGTCTAGGGTTTAGATTTTAGGCTTGAGGGTCTAGTGTTTAGAGTGTAGGGTTTAGGGTCTAGGGTTTAGGTTGCAAGGTTAAGGGTTTAGGGTTTAGGGTTCAGGGTTAAGGGTTTAGGATTTAGAGTTTCGAGTCTAGGGTTTAGGGTCTAAGGCTTAGGGTATGCAATTTAGTGTTTAGGGTCTAGGGTTTACAGTTTAGGATTTAGGGTTTGGGGTTTAGGACTTAGGGTCTACTATTCAGGGTCTAGGGTTTAGAGTTTAGTGTTCAAGATTTAGGGTTTAGGGTTGAGGATCTAGGCTCTAGGGTTTAGGGTTTATGATTTAGGGTTTAGGAATTAGGTTTTAGGTTTTAGGGTTTTGGGTTTTGGGTTTTGGGTTTATGGTTTAGGGTTTACGGTTTAGCATTTAGGGTTTAGGGTTTTAGGGTCTAGGGTTTAGGGTTTTGGATTTAAGGTTTTGGGTTCAGAATTTAGGGTCTAGAGTTAAGGGTCTAGGGTTTAGAGTCTAGTATTTAAGATTTAGGGTTTAGGATTTAAGGTCTAGGGTCTAGGGTTTAGGGTTTATGCTTTAGTATTTAGTGTTTAGTGTTTAGGTTTTAGGGTTTAGGGTTTTGGGTTTTGGGTTTAAGGTTTAGGGTTTACGGTTTAGCGTTTAGGGTTTAGGGTTTTGGGTTTATGGTTTAGGGTTTATGGTAGCGTTTAGGGTTTAGGGTTTTAGGGTTTAGGGTCTAGGGTTTAGGGTTTAGGGTTTCGGGTTTAGGATTTAGGGTCAAGTGTTTAGGGTCTAGGGTTTAGATTTTACTATTTAAGATTTAGGGTTTCGGTTTAGGGTATAGGGTCTAGGGTTTAGGTTTTAGGGATAGGGTTTAGGGTTTAGGGTGTAGGGTTCTGGGTTTATGGTTTAAGGTCTAGGGTTTAGATTATAGGGTTTAGGGTCTAGGGTCTAGGGTTTAGTGTTTAGGGTTCATGGTTTATGGTTTAGGGTTCAAGGTTTAGGGTTCAGGGTTTAATGTTTAGGGTTTAGGGTTTAAGGTTTAGAGTTTGTGTCTAGGGTTTAGGGTTTAGGGTCTAGGGTTTAGGGTTTAGGGTTTAGGGTTTAGGGTCTAGGGTTTTAGGGTTTGGGGTTTAGGGTTTAGGATTTAGGGTTTTAGGGTTTAGGGTTTAGGGTTTAGGATTTAGGGTTTACGGTTTGCGGTTTAGGGTTTAGGGCTTTGGATCTAGGATTTTAGAGTCTAGGGTTTAGGCTTTAGGGTTTAGGGTTTAGAGTTTAGGGTTTAAGGTTTAGGGTTTAGGGTTTAGGGTCTAGGGTTTAGGGTCTAGGGTTAACGGTGTACGGTTTAGGGTCTACAGTTTAGGGTTTAAGGTCTACGGTTAGATTTTAGGGTTTCGAGTCTAGGGTCTTGAGTTTAGGGTTTAGGGTCTAGGGTTTAGGGTTCAAGGTTTAGGGTATAGGGTTTAGGGTTCAGGGCTTAGGGTTTAGGGATTAGGGTTGAAGGTTTAGAGTTGAGGATTTAGGATATAGTGTTTAAGGTTTTGAGTTTAGGTTTAAAGTTTAGTGTTTAGGGTTTACGGTTTATCGTTTAGGGTTTAGGGATTAGGGTTTAGGGTTTAAGGTCTACGGTTTAAGGTCTAGGGTATAGGATTTAGGGTTTAGAGTTTAGGGTTTTGGGTTTTGGGTTTAGGATTTAGGGTCTAAGGTTTAGAGTTTAGTGTTTAAGATTTAGGGTTTAGGGTTTAGGGTCTAGGGTCTAGGGTTTGGTGTTTAGGGTTTTGGTTTTTGGGTTTTGGGTTTTAGGCTTTAGGGGTTTGGGCTTAAGGTTTAGGGTTTAGGGTTTAGGTTCTAGGGTTTACGGTCTAGGATATAGGCTTTTGGGTTTAGGGTTTAAGATTTAGAGTCTAGGGTTTAGGGTCTCAGGTTTAAGGTTTAGGGTTTAGGGCCTATGGTTTAGGGTCTAGAGTTTAGTGTTTAGGGTTCAATGTTTAGGGTTTATGGTTAAGGATTCAGGGCTTAGGGTTTAGGGTTTAAAGTTTAAAGTTTCGGGTCTAGGGTTTAGGGTTTAGTATATAAGGTTTAGGGTTTAGGGTTTAGGGTCTGAGGTTTACGGTTTAGGATTTAGGGTGTTGGGTTTACAATTTTGGTTCTAGAATTTAGGGTTCACGGTTTATAGTTTAGTGTTTAAGATTTTGGGTTTAGGGTTTAGGGTTTATGGTCTAGGTCTAGGGTTAAGGGTTTATGATTTACGGTTTAGGGTTTAGGGTTTAGGGTTTAGGGTTTTGGGTTTTGGGTCTAGGGTTTAGGGTTTAGGATTTAGGGTCTAGAGTCTTGCGTTTAGGGTTTAGGGTTTAGGGTTTAGGGTTTAGGGTTTAAGGTTTAAGGTTTAAGGTTTAGGGTTTATGGTATAGGATTTAGGGTTTAGGGTTTAGGGTTTAGGGTTTAGGGTTTAGGGTTTAGGGTTTATGGTTTAGGGTTTAGGGTTTAGGGTCTAGGGTCTAGGGTCTAGGGTCTAGGGTTTAGGGTTTAGGGTTTAGGATTTAGGGTTTAGGGTCTACAGTTTAAGGTTTAGGGTTTAAGGTTTAGAGGTTAGATTTTAGGGTTGAGTGTCTAGGGTCTAGCCTCTAGAGTTTTGGGTTTAGGGTTTCGGGCTTAGGGCTCTGGGTTTAGGGTTTAAGGTTTTGGGTTTAGGGCTTAGGGCTTAGGGTTTAGTGTTTAGGGTCTACGGTTTAGGGTTTAAGGTCTAGGTTCTTGGGTTTAAGGTCTAGAGTTTAGGGTTTACTGTCTACGGTTTAGGGTTTAGGGTTTAGGGTTTAAGGTCTAAAGTTTAGGGTTTATTGTCTAGGGTTTTGGGTTTAGAATTTAGTGTATAGTGTTTAGGGTTTTGAGTTTAGGTTTAAGGTTTAGTGTTTAGGGTTTAGGATTTACGGTTTAGAGTTTAGAGATTAGTGTTTAGGGTGTAAGGTCTAGGGTTTAGGGTTTAGGGTTTAGGGCCAAGGGTTTAGGGTTTTGGGTTTTGGGTTTAGGATTTAGGGTCTAGTGTTTAGGGTCTAGCGTTTAGAGTTTAGTGTTTAAGATTTGGGATTTTTTGTTTAGGGTTTACAGTCTAGGGTTTAGGGTTTAGGGTTTAGTGTTTAGGGTTTAGGGTTTAGGGTCTAAGGTTTATGGTTTAAGGTTTAAGGTCTAGGGTCTAGGGTTTAGGGTTTAGCGTCTACGATTTAGGGTCTACGGTTTTGGGTTTAGGATTTAGGGTATAGTGTTTAGGGTTTTGAGTTTACGTTTAAGGTTTAGTGTTTAGGGTTTAGGATTTACGGTTTAGCATTTAGGGTTTTGAGATTAGGTTTTAGGGTCTAGGGTTTAGAGTTTAGTGTTTAAGATTTAGGGTTTCTGGTTTAGGGTCTACAGTCTACCGTTTAGTGTTTAGGGTTTAGGGTTTAGGGTTTAGGGTCTACGGTTTAGGGTTTAAGATTTAGGGATTAGGGTTTAAGATTTAAGGTCTAGGGTTTAGATTTTTGGGTTTAGGGTCTAGGGTTTATGGTCTAGAGTTTAGGGTTTAGGGTTTAGGGTTTAAGGTCTATGGTTTAGGGTTTAGGGTTCAGGGTTTAGGGACTAGGGTCTTGGGTTTACGGTTTACGATTTACGGTTTAGGGTCTAGGTTATAGGGTCTAAGGTTTAGGGTTTTAGATTTAGGATTTAGAGTCTAGGATTTAGGGTTTTGGGCTTAGGGTTTAGGGTTTAGAGTTTAGGGTTTATGGTTTAAGGTCTATGGTTTAGGCTTTAGGGTTTAGGGTATAGGGTTTAGGGTCTAGGGTTTAAGGTTTAGGGTTCAGGGTCTACGGTTTACGGTTTACGGTTTAGATTTTTGGGTTGAGGGTCTAAGGTATAGGGTCTAGAGTTTAGGGTTTAGGGTTTAGGGTTTATGGTTTATGGCTTAGGGTTTAGGGTTTAGAGTTTAGGGCTTAAGATTTATGGTTTTGGGATTAGGGTTTAGGGTTTAGCGTTTATGGTTTAGAAATTAGGGTCTAGGGTTTAGGGTTTAGGGTTTAGCATTAAGGGATTAAGACTTAGGGTTTAGAGTTTAGTGTCTAGGATCTAGGGTTTAGGATTAACTGTTTCGGAATTGGGGCTCAAGGTTTTGGGTTTAAGGTTTTGTGTTTAGGGCTTAGGGTTTAGCGTTTAGGGTCTAGGGTTTAGGGTTGCTTGTTTAAGGTTTAGGGTCTAGGATTTAGGCTTTAGGGTTTAGGGTCTAGGGTTTTGGGTTTCGTGTTTAGCTTTTAGGGTATAGGGTTTAGGGTTTAGCGTTTAGGATTTAGGTTTAGGGGATTAGGGTTTAGGGTATAGGATTTAAGGTCTAGGGTCTAGGGTTTAGGGTTTTTGGGTTTGGTATTTAGGGTTTAGGGTTAAGGGTCTAGCGTCTAGGGTTTAGGGTTTAGAGTTTTAGAGTTTACGGTTTACGGTTTAAGGTCTAGGGTATACAGTTTAGGGTTTAGGGTTTAGAGCTTAGGGTTTAGGGTATAGTGTTTAGCAATTACGGTTTAGGGTTTCCTGGTTTAGGGTCTAGGGTTTAAGGTCAAGGGTTTAGGGTATAGGGTCTAGGGTTTAGGGTTTAGGATTTAGGGTATAGTGTTTAGTGTTTAAGTTTAGGTTTTAGGTTTAGTGTTTAGTATTTATGGTTTAGGGTTTAGTATTTATAGTTTAGGGTTTAGGGTTTAGGGATTAGGGTTTAGGGGTTAAGGTCTAGGGTTTCGGGTTTCGGGTTTATGGTTTAGGGTCTTGGGTTTAAGATTTAGGGTTTAGGATTTAGGAATTTTGCATTTAAGATTATGGGTCTAGTGTTTAGGGTTTAGGGTTTAGAGTTTAGTGTTTAAAATTTAGGGTTTAGGGTTTAGGGTCTAGGGTCTAGGATTTATGGTTTAGGGTTTTGGGTCCATGGTTTTAGGGTTTAGGTTTTAGGGTCTGGGATTTAGGGTTTTGGGCTTAGCGTTTAGTGTTCAGAGTTTAGGGTTTAGGGTTTAAGGTTTAGGGTTTAGGGTCTAAGGCTTAGGGTCTAGGATTTAGGGTTTTAGGCTTAGGGTTTAGGGTTTAGGGTTTAGGGTTGATGGTTTAGAGTTTCGGGTTTAGGGTTTAGGGTCTAGGTTTTTGGGTTTATGGTCTAGGGTTGAAGATTTAGGGTTTATGTTCTACGGTTTATGGTTTAGGGTTTAAGGTTTAGGGTTTAGGGTTTAGGATTTAGGGTTTTGGGCTTAGGGTTGAGGGTTTAGGGTCTAGATTTTAGGGCTTTGGGCTTATGGTTTAGGTTTTAGGGTGTAGGGTTTAGGGCGTAGGGTTTCGGGTTTAGGGTTTTTGGGTTTAGGATTTAGAGTTTAGGATTTAGGGTCTAGGGTATAGGGTCTAGGGTATAGGATTTAGGGCTTAGGGTTTAGCGTTTAGGGTTTAGGGTTTAGGGTTTTGGGTTCAAGGTTTATGGTTCAGGGTTTAGGGTTTAGGGTTTAGGGCTTAGGGTTTAAGGTTTAGGGTTTAAGGTTTAGTGTTTCGGGTCTAGGGTTTAGGATTCAGGGTCTAGGGTTTAGGGTTTAGGGTTTCGGGTGTAGGGTTTAGTGTTTAGAGTTTTGGGGTTTACGATTTACGGATTAAGGTCTAGGGTCTACAATTTAGGGTTTAGGTCTTAGGATTTAGGCTTTAGGGTCTAGGGTCTATAGCTTAGGGTCTAGGGTTTAGGGTTTAGGGATTAGGGCTTAGAGTTTAATGTTTAGGGTGTACGGTTTAGGGTCTAGGGTTTAGGTTCTAGGGCCTAGGGTTAAGGGTTTAACGTTTAGGGTGTAGGGTTTACGGTTGATGCTCTAGGGGATAGGTCTAAGAATTTAGGTCTAGGGTTTAACGTGTAGGGTTTTAGGTTTCAGGTTTTAGATTTAGCATTTGTAATCTAGTGTTTAGGGTTTAGGGTTTAGAGTTTACGGTTTATGATATCGGGTTTAGGGTTTAGAGTCCAAGGTCTAGTATTTTGGGTTTTGGGTTTAAGATTTAGGGTTAAGGGTCTAGGGGCTAGGGTCTAGGGTCTAGGGTCTAGGGTTTAGGGTTTAAGGTTTTAGGGTTTAGGGTTTAGGGTATAGGGTTTATGGTTTAAGGTTTAAGGTTTAGGGTTTACGGTATAGGGTTTATGGTCTAGGATGTTGGGTTTAGGGTCTAGGGTTTAGGGTTTAGGGTTTAGGGTTTAGAGTTTAGGGTTTAGGGTTTATGGTTTAGGTTTTAAGGTCTAGGGTTCAGGGTATAGGGTTTATGGTTTAGGATTTAAGGTCTGCGGTTTAGATTTTAGCGTTTAGGGTCTACGGTCTAAGGTTTAGAATTTAGGGTTTAGGGTCTAGGGTTTAGGGTTCAGGGTTTAGTGTTTAAGGTTTAGGGTTCAGTGTTTAGGCATTAGGGATTAAGTTTTAGAGTTTCAAGTCTAGGGTTTAGGGTGTAAGGTTTAGGGTTTAGGGTTTAGGATTTAGGGTTTAGGGTTTAGGGTTTAGGGTTTTGGGTTTAGGATTTAGGGTCTAGTGTTTAGGGTCTAGGGTTTAGAGTTTAGTGTTTATGATTTAGGGTTTAGGGTTTAGGGTCTAGGGTTTAGGGTTTTAGGTCTAAGGTTTAGGGTTTAGGTTTTAGCGTTTAGGGTTTTGGGTTTTGGGTTTAGGGTTTAGGGTTCAGGGTTTATGGTTTTCGGATTTGGGTTTGGGGATTATGCTTTAAGGTTTAGGTTCTAGGGGCTAGGGTCTAGGGTCTTAGGTATAGACTCTATGGTTTAGGGGTTAGGGATTTAGGGTTTAGGGTTTACGGTTTACGGTTTACGGTTTAGGGTCTAGGGTTTAGGGTCTAGGGTCTAGGATTTAGAGTTTAAGGTCTACGTTTTCGAGTTTAAGGTTTAGGGTTTAAGGTCTAGGGTTTAGATTTTAGGGTTGAGGGTCTAGGGTCTAGGGTCTAGAGTTTAGGGTTTAGGGTTTCAGGCTTAGGGCTCTGGATTTAGGGTTTTGGACATAAGTTTTAGGGTTTAGAGTTTAGGGTTTAGGGTTTAGCCTTTATGGTTTGGGGTTTAGGGTTTAAGGTTTAGGGTCTAAGGTTTAGGGTTTAGGGTTTAGGGTTTAAGGTTTAGGGTTTAGGGTCTACGTTTTCGAGTTTAAGGTTTAGGGTTTAAGGTCTAGCCTTTAGATTTTAGGGTTGAGGGTCTAGGGTCTAGGGTCTAGAGTTTAGGATTTAGGGTTTCGGGCTTAGGGCTCAGAGTTTGGAGTTTGGGGTTTGGGGTCTAGGGTGTAGGGTTCAAGTTTTAGGGTCTAGGGTGTAGGGTTTACGGTCTAGGGTTTAGACTTTAGGGTATAGGGTTTAGGGTTTACGGTTTAGAGTTTATGTTTTAGGGTTTAGGGTTTAAGGTTTAGGGTTTTAGGGTTTTTGGGTTTGGTATTTAGGGTTTAGGGTTAAGGGTCTAGCGGCTAGGGTTTAGGGTTTAGAGTTTTAGAGTTTACGGTTTACGGTTTAAGGTCTAGGGTATACAGTTTAGGGTTTAGGGTTTAGAGCTTAGGGTTTAGGGTATAGTGTTTAGCAATTACGGTTTAGGGTTTCCTGGTTTAGGGTCTAGGGTTTAAGGTCAAGGGTTTAGGGTATAGGGTCTAGGGTTTAGGGTTTAGGATTTAGGGTATAGTGTTTAGTGTTTAAGTTTAGGTTTTAGGTTTAGTGTTTAGTATTTATGGTTTAGGGTTTAGTATTTATAGTTTAGGGTTTAGGGTTTAGGGATTAGGGTTTAGGGGTTAAGGTCTAGGGTTTCGGGTTTCGGGTTTATGGTTTAGGGTCTTGGGTTTAAGATTTAGGGTTTAGGATTTAGGAATTTTGCATTTAAGATTATGGGTCTAGTGCTTAGGGTTTAGGGTTTAGAGTTTAGTGTTTAAAATTTAGGGTTTAGGGTTTAGGGTCTAGGGTCTAGGATTTATGGTTTAGGGTTTTGGGTCCATGGTTTTAGGGTTTAGGTTTTAGGGTCTGGGATTTAGGGTTTTGGGCTTAGCATTTAGTGTTTAGAGTTTAGGGTTTAGGGTTTAGGGTTTTGGGTTTAAGGTTTAGGGTTTAGGTTCTGGGATTTAGGGTTTTGGGCTTATGGTTTAGGGTTTAAGGTTTATGGTTGATGGTTTAGGGTTTAGGGTTTAGGGTCTAGGTTTTTGGGTTTATGGTCTAGGGTTGAAGGTTTAGGGTTTAGGGTCTACGATTTAGGGTTTAGGGTTTAAGGTCTAGGGTTTAGATTTTAGGGTTTAGGGTTTTGGGCTTAGGGCTCAGGGTTTAGGGTTTAGAGTTTAGGGCTTTGGGCTTATGGTTTAGGTTTTAGGGTGTAGGGTTTAGGGCGTAGGGTTTCGGGTTTAGGGTTTTTGGGTTTAGGATTTAGAGTTTAGGATTTAGGGTCTAGGGTATAGGGTCTAGGGTATAGGATTTAGGGCTTAGGGTTTAGCGTTTAGGGTTTAGGGTTTAGGGTTTTGGGTTCAAGGTTTATGGTTTAGGGTTTAGGGTTCAGGGTTTAGGGTTTAGGGCTTTGGGTTTAGGGGTTAAGGATTAATGTTTCGGGTCTTGGGTTTTGGGTTTATGGACTAGGGTTTAGGGTTTAGGGTTTAGGGTCTAGGGTTTAGGGTTTAGAGTTTTGGGGTTTTCGGTTTACGGATTAAGGTCTAGGCTCTACGGTTTAGGGTTTACGGTTCAGGGCTTAAGGTTTAGGGTTTAGGGTCTATAGCTTAGGGTTTAGGGTTTAGGGTTTATGGGTTAGGGTTTAGGATTTAGGGTTTATGGTGTAGGGTTTATGGTCTAGGGTTTAGGGTTTAGGGTCTAGGGTTAAGGGTTTAACGTTTAGGATCTAGAGTTAAGGGTTTAGGCTCTTAGGCTAGGGTCAAGGGTTTAGGATTTACAGTCTAAGGTTTAGGGTTTTAGATTTCGGGTTTTGGGTTTAGCATTTGGGGACTAGTGTTTAGGGTTTTGGGTTTAGAGTTTAGTATTTAAGATTTAGGGTTTAGGGTTTAGGCTATTGGGTCTAGGGTTTAGGGTTTAGGGTTTAGGGCCTAGGGTCTAAGGTTTAGGGTCTATGGTCTAGGGTCTAGGGTTTAAGGTTTTAGGGTTTAGGGTTTAGGGTATAGGGTTTATGGTTTAAGGTTTAAGGTTTAGGGTTTACGGTATAGGGTTTATGGTCTAGGATGTTGGGTTTTGGGTCTAGGGTTTAGGGTTTTGGGTTTTGGGTTTAGAGTTTAGGGTTTAGGGTTTATGGTTTAGGGTTTAGGGTTTAGGGTTTGGGGTTTAGGGTTTAGGGTCTAGGGTTTAAGGGTCAGGGTTTAAGGTGTACGGTTTAGATTTTAGGATTTAAGGTCTAGGGTCTAGGGTCTAGAATTTAGGGTTTAGGGTCTAGGGTTTAGGGTTCAGGGTTCAGTGTTTAAGGTTTAGGGTTCCGGGTTTAGGGTTTGGGGTTAAGGTTTAGGGTTTCGAGTCTATAGTTTAGGGTCTAGGGTCTAGGGTTTAGGGTTTAGGATTTAGGGTTTATGGTCTAGGATTTAGGGTTCTGGGTTTAGGATTTAGGGTCTAGTGTTTAGGGTCTAGGGTTTAGAGTTTAGT
>JAAIUW010000016.1:44553-88917 GCA_014851425.1 Senna tora | reverse complement strand
ACCCCAAACCCAAAAACCCCAAACCCTAAACCCTATACCGTAATGCTAAACCCAAACCCTAACTAAAATTACTAAGCCCTAAACCCTAAACCCCGAAACCCTAAATCCTAAACCCTAAAACCTAAACCCCACACCATAAACACGAAACCCTAAACCGTAAAGCCTAAACCCCAAACTGTAAACCCTAAACCCTAAACCCTAAAACCATAAGGCATAAACCCTAAACCCTAAACCCCAAACCCTAAACCCTAAACCCTGCACCCCAAACCCTTAACCCTTAACCCTAAACTGAAACCCTAAACCCCGAAACTCTAAATCCTAAACCCTAAAATCTAAACCCCAAACCCTAACCCTATACCCCTATCTCGAAATCCCAAACCCTAAACCATAAACACTAAATCCCAAACCCAAAATCGTAAACCCAAAAACGTAAACCTCAATCCCTAAACCCTAAACAATAAACCGCAAACCCTAAACCCTAAACCCTAAACCCAAAACTGCAAACCTTAAATCCTAAAACCATATACCCTAAACCCTAAACCATAAACCATAAACCCTAAACCCTAAACTCCAAACCTTAACCCTAAACCCTAAACCCTAAACTGTAAATGCCAAACCCTAAACCCTAAACTCCAAATCCCAAATGCTTAACCCTAAACCCTAAATCCTAAACCCCAAACCCTAAACCCTAAACCCTAAACTCTAAACCCCAAAACCCTTTACCCTAAACCTTACACCCTAAAGGCAAAACCCCAAACCCTAAACCCCAAACCCAAAACCCTAACCCTAAACCCTATATCGTAAATGCTAAACCCTAAACTAAAATAATAAGCCCTAAACCCTAAACCCCGAAACCCTAAATCCTAAACCCTAAAACCTAAACCCCGCACCATAAACACGAAACCCTAAACCCCAAACCCTAACACTAAACCCCAAATCCGACACCCTTTACCATAAACACTAAACCCCAAACCCTAAACCCTAAACCCCAATCCCGATATCCTAAACACTAAACCCCAATTCTTCAAACCTAAACCCCAAACCCTAAAACCTAGACCCCAAACCCAAAACCCAAAACCATAAACCCCAAACCCTAAACCCTAAAACCATATACCCTAAGCCTCAAACCCTAAACCGTAAACGCCAAACCCTAAACACTAAACCCCAAATCCCAAATCCCAAACACTTAACCCTAAACATTAAACCCTGAACCACAAACCCTAAACCCCCAAACCCTAAACCCTAAACCCCAAACCCCAAACCCTAAACCCTAAAACCCTAAACCCTAAACCCTAGTCCCTAAACTCTAAACCCTAAACCCTAAACCCTAACCCCAAACCCTGACCCTAAACCCCAAACTCTAACACTAAACCCCAAACCTCAAACCCTAAACCCCAAACCTTAAACACTAAACCCTAAATCTTAATCCTTAAACCCTAAACCGTAAAACCTAAACCCCAAACCTTGAACCATAAACCCCAAACTCGAAATCTTAAACTCAAAACCCAAAACCCAACACCCAAAACCCAAAACCCTAAACCCTAAACCCTAAGCCCTAAACCCTAAATCGAAACCTTATACCCTAAACCCTAAACCCTAAAACTCTAAACCATAAACACTAAACCCCACGCTAAAACCCTAAACCCTAAACCCAAAACCTGAACCCAAAACCCTAAACTTTAAACCCTAAACCCTAAACCTCAAACCCTCACCTCAAACCCTAAATCGTAAAACCTAAACCTCGAAACACTAAACCCTAAATTCTGAATCCAAAACCCCAAATCCCAAACTCCAAAACCACAATCCCTAAACAATAAACCCTAAACCCCAAACCCAAAACCATAAACTCGAAACCCTTAACCCTAAACCCTAAATGCTAAATTGAAACCCTAAACAATTAAAGCAGATACCCTAATCCCTAAACCCAAAGCCTAAACCCCAAACCCTAGACCCTAAACCCTAAAACCCTAAACCCGAAACCATAAACCTTAAACCCTAAGCCGTAAGCCCTACACCTAAAACCCTAAACCCTAAATGCTAAACCCCAAACCCTAACCCTAAACACCAATCCCAAAATCATAAACCATAAACCCCAAACACATAGCCCGAACTGCAAACCCTAAACCCTAAACCCAAAACCTTAAACCCCAAACCATAAACCCCAAACCCTAAGCCCTTAACCCTAAACCCTAAACCCCAAACCATAAATGCCAAACCCTGAACCCCAAACCCTAACCAGAAACCGCAAACCCTAAACCCTAAACCCTAAACCCAAAACTGCAAACCTTAAATCCTAAAACCATATACCCTAAACCCTAAACCATAAACCATAAACCCTAAACCCTAAACTCCAAACCTTAACCCTAAACCCTAAACCCTAAACTGTAAATGCCAAACCCTAAACCCTAAACTCCAAATCCCAAATGCTTAACCCTAAACCCTAAATCCTAAACCCCAAACCCTAAACCCTAAACCCTAAACTCTAAACCCCAAAACCCTTTACCCTAAACCTTACACCCTAAAGGCAAAACCCTAAACCCCAAACCCAAAACCCCAAACCCAAAACCCTAACCCTAAACCCTATACCGTAAACCCTAAACCCTAAACCGAAACTCTAAGCCCTAAACCCTAAACCCCGAAACCCTAAATCCTAAACCCTAAAACCTAAACCCCAAACCATAAACACCAAACCTTAAACCCCAAACCCTAACACTAAACCCCAAATTCAACACCCTATACCATAAACACTAAACCCCAAACCCTAAACCCTAAACCCCAATCCCGATATCCTAAACACTAAACCCCAATTCTTCAAACCTAAACCCCAAACCCTAAAACCTAGACCCCAAACCCAAAACCCAAAACCATAAACCCCAAACCCTAAACCCTAAAACCATATACCCTAAGCCTCAAACCCTAAACCGTAAACGCCAAACCCTAAACACTAAACCCCAAATCCCAAATCCCAAACACTTAACCCTAAACCCTAAACCCTGAACCATAAACCCTAAACCCCCAAACCCTAAACCCTAAACCTTAAACCCTAAACCCCAAACCCCAAACCCTAAACCCTAAAACCCTAAACCCTAGTCCCTAAACTCTAAACCCTAAACCCTAAACCCTAACCCCAAACCTAAAACCCTAAACCCCAAACCTTAAACACTAAACCCTAAATCCTAATCCTTAAACCCTAAACCGTAAAACCTAAACCCCAAACCTTGAACCATAAACCCCAAACTCGAAATCTTAAACTCAAAACCCAAAACCCAACACCCAAAACCCAAAACCCTAAACCCTAAACCCTAAGCCCTAAACCCTAAATCGAAACCTTATATCCTAAACCCTAAACCCTAAAACTCTAAACCATAAACACTAAACCCCACGCTAAAACCCTAAACCCTAAACCCAAAACCTGAACCCAAAACCCTAAACTTTAAACCCTAAACCCTAAACCTCAAACCCTCACCTCAAACCCTAAATCGTAAAACCTAAACCTCGAAACACTAAACCCTAAATTCTGAATCCCAAACTCCAAAACCACAATCCCTAAACAATAAACCCTAAACCCCAAACCCAAAACCATAAACCCGAAACCCTTAACCCTAAACCCTAAATGCTAAATTGAAACCCTAAACAATTAAAGCAGATATCCTAATCCCTAAACCCAAAGCCTAAACCCCAAACCCTAAACCCTAAACCCTAAAACCCTAAACCCGAAACCATAAACCTTAAACCCTAAGCCGTAAGCCCTACACCTAAAACCCTAAACCCTAAATGCTAAACCCCAAACCCTAACCCTAAACACCAATCCCAAAATCATAAACCATAAACCCCAAACACATAGCCCGAACCGCAAACCCTAAACCCTAAACCCAAAACCTTAAACCCCAAACCATAAACCCCAAACCCTAAACCCTAAACCCCAAACCATAAATGCCAAACCCTAAACCCCAAACCCTAACCCTAAACCTCAAACCCTAACCCTATACCCTAAACCATAAACCCTAAACACTAAACCCCAAAACATAAATGTCAAACCCTAAACCCTAACCCTAAACCCTAAACCAAAACCGTAAGCCCTAAACCCTAAACCCCGAAACCCTTAATCCTAAACCCTAAAACCTAAACCCCATACCATAAACACCAGACCCTAAACCCCAAAACCCAAACCCCAAACCCTAAACAATAAACACCCAACCCCAAACCCAAAAACTTAAACCCAAAACCCTAAACCCAAAACCATAAACCCCAATCCCTAAACCCAAAACCCTAAACCCCAAACCGTAAACACCAAAACCCAAACCCTAATCCCTAAAACGCAGACCCCAAACCCAAACCCTTATCCCCAAACCCCAAACCCTAAACCCCAAACCCCAAAATAGAAACCCTATACCCTGAAACCTTAAACATTAAACACTAACCTTAAACCCTAATCCCTAGTCCCCAAACCCCAAACCCTAAACCCTAAACCCTAAAACCCTAAACCCCACACCCTAAATGCCAAACCCTAAACCCTAAACCCCAAGCCCTAAACTTCAAACCCCAACCCTAAACCCTATACTCTAAACCCCAAACCCTAAGCCCAAACACTAACCCAAAACCAAATACCCTAAACCCCGAAACCCTGAATCCTAAACCCTAAACCCCAAACCCTAAACCTTAAACACTAAACCCCAAATCCTAAACCCTAAACCACATACCTTAAACCCTAAACTTGAAACCCTAAACCCGTAACCCTAAACACAGACCCCTAAACCCTAAATCGAAACCCTAAACCCTAAATCGAAACCATAAACCCTAAACCTCAAACCCTAAACCCTAAACCCTAAGCCCTAAACACTAAACCCTCACGCCTAAACCCTATAGCCTAAACCCTAAATCCTAAACCCAAATCCCTGAAACCAAAACCCTAAACCCTAAACCCCAAACCTTAAACTCCAAACCCTAAACCCTAAACCTCGAAACCCTAACCCCTAAATTCTGAAGCCCAAACCCCAAGCCCCAAAACCCAAACCCTAAACCCAAAACCCTAAACCCTAAACCCTAAATCCCAAATCCGAAACCATAAACCCCAAACCCTGAACCCCAAACCCTAAACCCTAAACCCCAAACCCTAATTGCTAAACTGAAAGCCTAAACCATAAATGTCGATAGCCAAAACCCGAAACCCTAGCCCTAGACCCTAAACCCTAAAACCCTAAACCCTCAACCCTAACCCTAAACCCTAAACCCTAAGACCTACATCTAAAACCCTAAAACCTAAACCCTTAGCTCCAAACCCCAAACCTTAAACGCTAAACACCCAACCCTAAACCCTAACCCTCAACTCCAATCCCAAAACCCTAAACCCTAAACCATAAACCCCAAACACATAGCCTCAAACCCCAAACCCTAAACCCCAAAACCCAAAACCGTAAACCCAAAACCATAAACCCCAAACCCCAAACCCTAAACCTCAAACCATAAAGGCCAAACCCTAAAACCCAAACTCTAACCATAAACCCCAAACCATTGCCCTAAACCCTAAACTGAAACTGTAAGCCCTAAACCCTAAACCCCGAAATCCTTAATCCTAAACACTACAACCTTGACCTCAACCCATAAACACCAAACCCTAAACCCCAAACCCTAACCCTAAACCCTAAACCCTAAACCATAAACACTAAAACCCAAACCCTAAACCCTTAACCCAAAATCGTAAACCCGAATCCCAAACCCCAAACCCCAAACCCTAAACCCTAAAACCCAAATCCGAATCCCTAAATCACTATACCCTAAACTCCAAACCCTACAACCTAAACCCCAAACCCCAAACCCCAAACCCCAAACCCCAAACCATAAACCCTAAACAGGAAACCCTAAACCCCAAACCCCATACCCCAAACCCTAAACCGTAACCCTAAACCCCAAACACCAAACCCTAAACTGTAAACACCAAACACTAAACACTAAACCCCAAACCTCAAACCCAAAACCCTAAACTGCAAACCCTAAACCATAAACCTTAAACACTAAACCCCTAAACCATAAACCCTAACCCTAACCCTTAAACCCTAAACCCCAAACCCAAATCCCCAAAACCCTAAACCCTAAACCCTAAACCCTAATCCTAAACTCTAAACCCTAAACCCTAAACCCTAAACCCCAAACCCTCAGCGTAAACCCCAAACCCTAACACTAAATGCCAAACCCTAAACCCTTTACCCCAAACCGTAAACACTAAACCACAAATCCGAAACCTTAAACCCTAAATTTTAAACCATAAACCCCAAACCCAAAACCCTAAACCCTAAACCCGTAACCCTAAAGCCAAAACCCTAAACCCGTAACCCTATATCCTAAGCACTAAATCCTAAATTGAAACCCTAAACCCTAAACCCGAAACCCAAAACCCAAAACCCTAAACCCTAAACCCCAAACCCTAAATACTAATGCCTTAACCACAAACCTTATATCCTAAACCATAAACCGCGATGCCTTAACCCCAAACCCAAAAGCCTAAACCCTAAATCCCAAACCATAAACCCTAAAACCTAAACCCCAAATGCCAAACACTAAAACCGAAACCCTAAACCATAAATCCTTAATCCCAAATCATAAAACCTGAACCCTAACCCTAAACACTAAACCCCAAACCCTTAACCCTAAACTCTAAACTTGAAACCCTATATCCCAAACCCAAAACCCAATACCCAAAAACCCTAAACCCTAAACACTATACACCAACCCTAAACCTTATACCCTAAATCCTATACCCTTAACCCCAAATCCCAAACACAAAACCCGAAACACTAAACGCGAAACCATAAACCCTAAACCATAAGCCCTAAACCCTTACCCTAACTTAAAATGCCAAACAACAAACCCTAAACACTAAACCCTAAACCATAAACACTAAACCCCAAACTCTAAACACTAAAGAATAAACCCTAAACCCTAAACCCCTAAACCTTAAACCCTATACCATAACCCCGAAACCCTAAACATAAACCCTAAACCCTAAACCACAAACCCTAAAACCTAAACCCTAAAACCATAAACCCTAAACCCTAAACCCCAAACCCTTAACCCTTAACCCCAAACGCTAAAACCTAAACCCTAAAACCCAAGACCGTAAAACCCAATCCATAAACCCCAAACCCTAACCCTAAAGCCCAAACCCTAACCTTAAACCCCAAACCCTAAACCATAAACTTTAAACACAAAACCCTAAACCCTAAACCCCAAACCCAAAACCCCAAACCCCAAACCCCAAACCCTAAACCCTAAAACCCAAAACCGTAACACCCAATCCATAAACCCCAAACCCTAACCTTAAACCCCAAACCCCAAACCCTAAGCCATAAACCCTAAATACTAAACCCCAAACCCTAAATCCTTAACCCCAAACCCTAAACCCTAAACCTTAAACCCTGAACCCCTAAACCCTAAACCCCGAAACCCTAAATCGTAAACCCCAAACCCTAAACCCCAAACTCTAAACCCTAAACCCTAAAATCATAAACCCTAAACCCTAAACCATAAACCCTAAACCATAAATCCCAAATCCTAACCATAAACCCCAAACCCTAACCCTAAACCCCAAACCCCAAACCTAAACCATAAACACTAAACCCCAAACCCTAAATGTCAAACCATAAACCCCAAACCCTAATCTTAAACCCTATACCCTAAACCATAAACTGAAACCCTAAACCCTAAAACCATAAACCCTAAACCCTAAACCCCAAACCCTTAAACCTTAACCCCAAACGCTAAAACCTAAACCCTAAAACCCAAAACCGTAAAACCCAGTCCATGAACCCTAAACCCTAACCCTAAAGCCCAAACCCTAACTTTAAACCCCAAACCCTAAACCATAAACTTTAAACACAAAACCCTAAACCCTAAACCCCAAACCCAAAACCCCAAACCCCAAACCCCAAACCCTAAACCCTAAAACCCAAAACCGTAACACCCAATCCATAAACCCCAAACCCTAACCTTAAACCCCAAACCCCAAACCCTAAGCCATAAACCCTAAATACTAAACCCCAAACCCTAAATCCTTAACCCCAAACCCTAAACCCTAAACCTTAAACCCTGAACCCCTAAACCCTAAACCCCGAAACCCTAAATCGTAAACCCCAAACCCTAAACCCCAAACTCTAAACCCTAAACCCTAAAATCATAAACCCTAAACCCCAAACTATAAACCCTAAACCATAAACCCCAAACCCTAACCATAAACCCCAAACCCTAACCCTAAACCATAAACCCCAAACCCTAAACCATAAACAATAAACCCTAAACCCTAAACCCTAAATGTCAAACCATAAACCCCAAACCCTAACCTTAAACCTTATACCCTAAACCCTAAACCGAAACCCTAAATCCGGAACCCTAAAACCTAAACCCCAAACCATTGACACCAAACCTTATACCCCAAACCCTAACCCTAAACCCTAAACCCCAAACCCTAAACCCAAAACCCTAAACCGTAAACCCCAAACCCTAAACCCTAAACCCTAAACCCTAAACACTAAACCATAAACCCCAAACCCTAAACCCCAAACCCTAACCCTAAACCCCAAACCCCAAACCCTAAATAGTAAACACCAAACCCTAAACCCTAAACCCCAAACCCCAAATACCAAACCGTTAACCCCAAACCCTAAATCCTGAACCCTAAACACCGAAACCCTATACCCTAAACCCTAAACCCCAAACCCTAAAACCCTAATCACCAAACCCTAAACCTTACACCGTAAATGCAAAAACCTAAACCCCAAACCCCAAACCATAAACCCCAAACCCTAACCCCAAACCCTAACCCCAAACCCTAACCCTAAACCCTATACTGAAAATGCTAAACCCTAAACTAAAACCCTAAGCCCTAAACCCTAAACCCCGAAACTGTAAATCTTGAACCCTAAAACCTAAACTCCAAACCATAAACCCCAAACCCTAGACCCCAAACCCTAACCTTAAACCCTAAACCCCAAATCCCAAACCCTATATCGTAAACACTAAACCCGAAACCCTAACCCTAAACCCTAAAACCCAATCCCTATACCCTAAACATTAAACCCTAAATCTTCTACCCCAAAGCCCAAACCCTAAAACCTAAACCCCAAAAACATAAACCCTAAACCCTAAACCCTAAAACCACAAACCCTAAACCCCAAACCATAAACCCCAAACCCTAAACTCCAAACCCCAAACACTAAACCCCAAACCCCAAATCCCAAATCCCAAACCCTTAACCCCAAACCTTAAACCCTAAACTGTAAACCCTAAACCCCGAAACCCTAACACTATACCTTAAACCCTAAACCCCAAATCCTAAAACGTAAAACCCTAAACCCTAAACCCTAATTCCTAAACTCTAAACCGTAAACCGTAAACCCTAAACCCCAAACCCTAACCCTAAACCCTAAACCCTAACGCTAAACCCCAAACCCTCAACCCTAAACTCCAAACCTTAAACAATAAACCCTAAATCCTAAATCTTAAACCCCAAAACCTCAAACCTAAACCCCAAACCTTAAACCATAAATCCCAAACCCTAAAACCTGAACCCAACACCCAAAACCCAACACCTTAAACCCAAAACGCTAAATACAAAACCCAAAACCCTAAGCCCTAAACCCTAAATCGAAACCCTAAACCCTAAACACTAAAACCCTAAACCCTAAACCCTAAACCCTAAATCCTAAACCCTAAACCATGAATCCAAAAATCTAAACCCTGAACCTTAAACCCTAAAGCCTAATGCCTAAACCCCAAACTCAGAACCCTAAACCCTATAGCCTAAACCCCAAACCCTAAACTCAAACCCTAAACCCTAAAACCTAAACCCCGAAACACTAAACCATAAATTCTGAAGCCCAAACCCTAGACCCCAAACGCCATAACCCCAAACCCTAAACAATAAATCCTAAACCCTAAACCCCAAACCCGAAACCATAAAATCGAAACCGTTAACACCAAACCCCAAACCCTAAACCCTAAATGCTAAATTAAAACCCTAAACAATAAATGCCGATACTCTAATCCCTAATTCCAAAGTCTAAACCCCAAAACCTAAACCCAAAACCCTAAACCCGAGACCCTTAAACCCGAAACCCTAAACCCTAAACCCTAAACCCTAAGTCCTACACCCAAACCCCTAAACCCCAAACCCTTAACCCCAAACCCTAAATGCTAAACCCCAAACCCTAAACCCTAGACCATAACCCTAAACTCCAATCCCAAAACCCTAAACCATAAACCCTAAACCCTTAGCCCCAAACCCTAAACCCCAAACCCTAAACCCCAAACCATAAACCCCAAACCCCAAACCCTAAACTCTAAACACTAAACCCTAAACCCCAAACCATAAATGCCAAACCCTAATCATAAACCCCAAACCCTAACCATAAACCATATATCCTAATTCCAAACCATAAGCCCTGAACCCTAAAGCCCGAAACCCTGAACACAAGACCCCAAAACCCCAAACCCTAAACAATAAACACCAAAGCCGAAATCCCAAACCCTAAACCCTATCCATAAATGCAAACCTTAAACCCAAACCCTTAACCCCAAAGCCCAAACCCTAACATAGAAACCCTAAACCCCGAAACCTTAAACACTAAACCCTAACCCTAAACCATAAACCATAAACCCCTAAACCCTAAACCCTAAACCATAAAACGTAAATGCCATACCCTAAACCCCAAACCCTAACCCAAAAACCCTATATCCTAAACCCTAAACCCTAAACCCTAAGCCCAAAACCTAACCCTAAACCCTATACCCTAAACCCTAACCCTCAACTCCAATCCCGAAACCCTAAACCCTAAACCATATGCCCCCAAACACTTAGCCCCAAACCCCAAACCCTAAACCCTGAACCCAAAACCTTAAACCCCAAACCATAAACCCCAAACCCTAAACCATAAATGCCAAACCCGAAACCCCAAACTCTAACCATAAACCCTAAACACAAACCCCAAAGCCTAAACCCTAACCCTTAACTCCAATCCCAAAACCCTAAACCCTAAACCATAAACCCCAAACACTTAGCCCCAAACCTCAAACCCTAAACCCTAAACCCCAAACCTCAAACCATAAACGCCAAACCCTAAACCCCAAACTCTAACCATAAACCCCAAACCCTAACCCTAAACTCTAAACTGAAACTATAAGCCCTAAGCCCTAAACCCCGAAACCCGTAATCCTAAACCATAAAGCCTTGACCTCAAACCATAAACAACAAACCCTAAACCCCAAACCCTAACCCTAAACCCCACACCCCAAACCCCAAACCCCAAACAATAAATACAAAAACCCAAACCCTAAACCCTCAACCCAAAATCGTAAACCCCGATCCCTAAACCCTAAACACTAAACCCCAAACCCTATACCCTAAACCCCAAACCCTATACCCTAAACCCTAAACCCTATACCCTAGACTGCAAACCCTAAACCCCAAATGCTAAACCCTAAAACCATATACCCTAAACCTCAAACCCCAAACCCTAAACTCTAAACCCTTAAACCCAAACCCTAAACCCTGAACCCAAAACCCCAAACCCCAAACCCTAAAATAGAAACCCTAAACCCTGAAACCCTACACCCTAAACCCGAACCCTAAACCCTAATCCCCAAACCCAAAACCCTAGACCATAAACCCTAAAATCCAAAACACTAACCCTAAACCTTAAACCCTATACCATAAATCGTAAACCCTAAACCGAAACACTAAGCCCTATTCCCTTAACCTCGCAACCCTAGATCCTAAACCCTAAAACCTAAACCCTAAATCATAAACAACAAACCCTAAACCCCAAATCCTAACCCTAAACCCCAAACCCCAAACCCTATACCATAAACACTAAACCCTAAACCCTAAACCATAAACCAAAAACCATAAACCCCAAACCCCAAACCCTAAACAGAAAGCCCCAAACCATAACCATAAACCACAAACCTTAACCCTAAACCATAAACCCCAAACCCTAAACCCTACACCCCAAACCCCAAACCCTAAAGCCTTAACCCCAAACCTAAACCTGAAACCTTTAATCCTAAACCCTATACTCTAAAGCCTAAACCCTTAACCCTAAACCATAAACCTTAAACCCTAAACCCCAAGCCTTATCTCTAAACCCTAAAACCTAAACCCTCAATCCTCAACCTTAAACCCGAAACCCTAAATCGAAACTCTAAACCCTAAAACTCTAAACCCTAAACACTAAACCCACATGCCTAAACCTTGAACCCTAAACTTTAAACCCTAAAAACTAAACCCTGAACCCTGAACCCTATAGCCTAAACCCTAAACCGTAAAAACTAAATCCTGAAAACTAAACCCTGAACCCTAAACCCTAAAAACTAAACCCTGAACTCTGAACCCTATAGCCTAAACCGTAAACCGTAAACCCCAAACCCTGAACCACAAACCCTAAAACTAAACCATAAAGCCCAAGCCCAAAAATACCTATACCCTAACCCTAAACTCCAAACCCCAAATACCAAACCCTTAACCCCAAACCGTAAACCTTAAACCCTAAACCCCAAGCCCTAAAACAGAAACCCTAAACCCTAACCCTAAACCCTAAACACCAAACCCTAAACACTAAATCCTAAAATCCTAAACCCTAACTCTATACCCCAAACCCTAATCCCAAATCCCAAATCCCAAACGCTAAACCTCAAAGCCTAAACCCTAAACCTTAAACTCTAAACCCAAAACCCTAAATCCTAAACTCTAAGCCCTAAATGCTAAACCCTAAACCGTAAACCATAAACCCGAAACCCTAAACCCTAAAACTTAAACCCGAAACCCTAAACTCGTAACCCTAAACCCCAAACCCTAAATCCTAAACTCTAAGCCCTAAGCCTCAAACAGAAACCCTAAACCCTAAACTTTAAAGCCTAAAAACTAAACCCTGAACCTTAAACCCTATAGCCTAAACCCTAAACCCTATACCCCAAACCCTAAATCCTAAACCCCCAACCTTGAACCCTAAACCCTAAACCCTAAACCCTAAACCCTAAACCTGAAACCCTAAACCCTAAACACTAAACACTAAACCCTAAACACTAAACCCTAAACCATAAGCCCTATACCTAAAACCGTAAACCCCAAACCATAAACCCTAAATGCTAAACCCCAAACCCTAACCCTAAACTATAATCCCCAAAGCTTAAACCATAAATCCCAAACCCAAACCCGAAAATGCAAACCCTAAACCCTAAATCGTAAACACTAAAACCCAAACCCCAAACCCTAAACCCAAAGTTGTAAACCCCAATCCCTAAACCCTAAACACTAAACCCCAAACCCCGAACCCTAAACCGAAAATTGAAAAGCCAAAACCTTTAAACGCAATCCCTAAACCCTAAAACCATATACCATAAACCCCAAACCAGAAAGCCCAAACCCAAAACCCCAAACCTAACCACAAACCCCAAAATCATAAACCCAAACCCTAAACCAGAAATCCTAAACCCTGAAACCTTAATCCCTAAACCCCAAACAGCAAACCCCAAACCATAAAACCCTAAACCCTAAACCCTAAACCTTAAACCCTAAACGCCAAATCCAAAACCCCAAACCCAAACCCTAAACCCTATACCATAAACCCGAAAGCCTATGCTCTAAACCTTAAACCTTGAAACCCTAAATCCTAAACCCTAAAACCTAAACTCCAAATCATAAACACCAAACCCTAAACCCCAAACCTGAACCATAAACCCCAAATCCCAAACCCTATACCAAAAAACTAAACCCTAAACCCTAAACACTAAACCCAAAACCTTAAACCCTAAACCCAAAACCCCAAACCCTAAATCCCAAACCTTAAACCCCAAACCATAAACGCCAAACCCTAAACCCAAAACCCTACCCATAAATGCCAAACCCTAACCATAAACCCAAAGCCTAACCATAAACGCCTAAACCCTAAACCCTAACCATAAACCCCAAACCATAAATGCCAAACCCTAAACCCCAAACCCTATACTAAAAGACTAAACCCCAAACCCTAAACGCCAAACCTTAAAAGCCAAACCCTAAACCCCAAACCCTAAACGCCAAACCATCAACGCCAAACCCTAAACCCTCAATCCCAAACCATAATCCCTAAACCCTAAACCACAAATGCCAAACCGTAAACCGTAAACCCAAAACCCTAAACCCCAAATCATAAACCCCGAACCCTAACCCTAAACCCAAAAACCCAAAACCTAAACCCAAAAGACTAAACTCTAAACCCTTAACCCCAAACACTAAACCTGAAACCCTAAACCCAATACCCTAAAACCCAAAACACTAAACACTATACACCAAACCCTAAACCTTATACCCTAAATCCTATACCCTTAACCCCAAATCCCAAACACTAAACCCTAAACCCTAAACCCCAACCCATAAACAGAAAACCATAAGCCCCAAACCCTTACCTTAACCCTAAATCCCAAACAATAAACCCTAAACCCTAACCCTAAACCCTAAATAATAAAGCCTAAACTCTAAACACCAAACCCTAAACCCTAAACCCTAAACTATAAAACCCTAAACCTTAAACCCTATACCGTAAACCCTAAAATCCTAAACCATAAACCTTAAACCCCAAAACATTAAACGCTAAAACCTAAACCCTAAACCCTAAACCCTAAACCCCAAACCCTTAACACTAAACCGCAAACCCTAAACCATAAAACCCAATCCATGATCCCCAAACCCTAACCCTAACCTTAATCCCCAAACCCCAAACCCTAAACCATAAACATTAAACCCTAAACCCCAAACTCTAAACCATTAACCCCAAACCCCAAACCCCAAACCCTTAACCCCTAAACCCTAAATCATGAAACCCTAAATTGTAAACCCCAAACCCCAAACCCTAAATCCCAAACCTTATACCCCAAACCCTAAACCTAAACCCTAAACCCCAAACCCTAAACCATAAACACTAAACCCTAAACCCTAAATCGTAAACCAAAAACCGTAAACCCCAAACCCTAAACCCTAAATCCCAAACCATATTTCCCAAACCCTAAATGCTAAATGCCAAAACCTAAATCCTAAACCCAAAACCCTAAACCCCAAATCATAAACCCCGAACCATAACCCCAAACCCTAAACCCTAAACACTAAACCCCAAACCCTTAACCCTAAACTCTAAACTTGAAACCCTAAGTTCCAAACCCTAAAACCCTAAACCCTAAACCATAAAACCTGAACCCTAAACCACAAACGCTAACCCTAAACCCTATACTGTAAATGCTAAACTCTAAACTGAAACCCAAAGACCAAAAGAGTTAAACCCCGAAACCCTAAATCTTACACCCTAAAATCTAAACCCCAAACCATAAACACCAAACTCTAAACCCCAAACTCCAAAGCCCAAAACATGTACCATAAACACTAAACCCCAAACCCTAAACCTTAATCCCTAAACCCCAATCCCTAAACCCTAAACACTAAACCCAAAATCCTAAACCCTGAAACCTAAACCCCGAACCCCAGACCCAAAACCATAAACCCCAAACCCTAAACCCTAACAACATATACCCTAAACCCTACACCCTAAACCCCAAACCATAAACCCCAAACCCTAAGCCCTAAACCCTAACCCTAAACCCCAAACCCCAAATCCTAAACTATAAACACCAAACCCTAAACACTAAACCCAAAACCCCAAATGCCAAACCCTTAACCCCAAAACCTTGAAACGCAAACACTAAACCCCGAAACCCTAAACCCTAAACCCTAACACTAAACCTTAAACCCTAAACCCTAAAACCCTAAGCAATAAACCCTAAACCCCAATCCCTAAACTCCAAACCCTAATCCCTAAACCCCAAACCCTAACCATAAACTGAAATCCCTAACACTATACCCCAAAGCCCAAAACATAAACCACAAACCATAAGCACTAAACTCTAAATCCTAAGTCCTAAACCCCAAACCCTAAATCCTAAACCATAAACCTTAAACCATAAACCCCAAAACCTAAACCCCGAACCCTAAACCCTAAACACGTAACCTTAAACCCAAAACCCAAAACCCATAACCCAAAACCCTAAATCCTAAGCCCTAAACCCTAAATCGAAACCTAAAACCCAAAACCCTAAACCCTAAAGCCAAAACCCAAAACCCTAAACCCTAAACACTAAATCCTAAACCCTAAACCATAAATCAGAATTCCCAAACCCCAAACCCTAAACCCTAAACCCTAAAATCATATACCTTAATGCCTTATCCCCAATCACTAAAAACTAATGCCATAACCATAAACATTAAATCCTAAACCATTAACCCAAATGCCTTAACCCCATACCCAAAACCCTAAGCGCTAAATCCCAAACCACATTTCCAAAACCCTAAAACCCAAACGCCAAAACCTAAACCTTAAACCTTAAACCCCAAATCATAAACCCTGAACCCAAACACTAAACCCCAAACCCCAAACCCTAAATACTAAACCACAAACCCTTAAACCCTAAACCCTAAACACTAAACACCAAACCCTAAACCTTATACCCTAAATCCTAAACCCTTAACCCCAAATCCCAAACACTAAACCCTAAACCCTAAACCATAAGCCCCAAACCCTTACCCTAACCCTAAATCCGAAAAACAAAACCTTAAACCCTAAACCCTAAACCCTAAACCGTAAACACTAAATCCCAAACTCTAAACACCAAACCCTAAACCCTAAACACTAAACCCAAAACCCTTAAACCTTAAACCCTATACCCTAAACCCCGAAACCCTAAACCATAAACCCTAAACCCCACACCCCAAACCCTAAACCCTAAACCCTAAACCCTAAAACCATTAACCCTAAAACATAAACCTTAAAACCTAAACCTAAAAACCTAAACCCTAAACCATAAACCCTAAAACCCAAAACCATAAAACCCAATCCATGAACCCCATACCCTAACCCTAACCTTAAACCCCAATCCCCAAACCCTTAACAATAAACATTAAACATTAAACCCCAAACCCTAAACCCTTAACCCTAAATGCTAAACCCTAAATCCTAAACCCTAAACCCTAAACCCTAAATCCCAAACCCTAAACCCCAAAACTCTAAACCCCGAAACCCAAAACAGTAAACCCCAAACCATAAATTCCAAACCCTGAACCCTAAAACCATAAACCTTAAACCCCAGACCATAAACTCTAAACCATAAATCCCAAACCCTAACCATAAACCCCAAACCCTAAACCTAAACCATAAACACTAAACCCCAAACCCCAAACTCTAAATACCAAACCCTAAACGCCAAACCCTAATCTTAAACCTTATACCTTAAACCATAAACCGAAACCCTAAACCCCAAATCCCTAAATCCTAAACCCGAAAATCTAAACCCCAAACCATAGACACTAAACCTTAAACCCCAAACCCTAACCCTTTACCCCTATCTCCAAACCCTAAACCATAAACACTAAACTCCAAACACTAAATCGTAAACCAAAACTGTAAACCCCAATCCCTAAAACCTAAACAGTAAACCATAAAACCTAAACTCTGAACCCAAATCCCTAAACCACAAACCCTAAACCCTAAAACCATATACCCTAAACCCTAAACCCCAAACGATAAACCCCAAACCCTAAACCCCAAAACCCAAATGCTTAACCCTATACCCTAAACCCTAAACCCCAAACCCTAAACTCTAAACCTTACACCCGAACCCCAAACCCTAAACCCTAAACCCTAAACCACAAACCCCAAACCTTAAACCCGAAACCCTAACCCGAAAAACTATACCGTAAACGCTAAACCCTAAACTAAAACCCCAAACCCTAAACCCTAAACCCTAAACCCTTCACCCCGAAACCCTAAATCCTAAATCCTAAACCATAAACTCCAAACCATAAACACCAAACCCTAAATCTTAAACCCTAGCCCTAAACCACAAATCCAAAACCTTATACCATAAACACTAAACCCCAAACCCTAAACCCTAAACCCTAATCCCTATACCCTAAGGACTAAACCCTAAATCTTCAAACCTAAACCCCAAACCGTAAAACCTAAACCCCAAACCCCAAACCTAAAACCTTAAACCCCAAACCCAAAACCTTAAAACCATATACCTTAAACCCCAAACCAGAAACCCCAAACCCTAAACCCCAAACCCCAAACCCTAAACCGTAAACACCAAACCCTAAACCCTAAACCCTAAATCCCAAATCCCAAAGCCTTAACCCCAAACCTAAACCCTGAACCCCAAACCCTAAACCTTAAACCCTAACCCTAAACATTAAACCCTAAACCCGAAAACTCAAACCCTGAAACCTAAAACCCTAAACCCTAAACCCTAAACCCTAAACCCTAATCCCTAAACTCTAAACCCTAAATCCTAAACCCTAAACCCTAAACCCCAAACCCTGACCCTAAACCTCAAACCCTAACACTAAACCCGAAATCGTAAACCCTAAAACCCTAAACCATAAACACTAAACCCTCACGCTTAAACCCTAAACCCTAAACCCAAAAAATGAACCCTGAACCCTAAACCTTATAGCCTAAACCCTAAACCTTAAACCCTAAACCTGAACCCCAAACCCTAAACTTTAAACCCTAAACCCTAAACCTCAAACCCTAAACTCAAACCCTAAACCGTAAAACCTAAACCTCGAAACACTAAATCCTAAATTCTGAAGCCCAAACCCCAAACTGCAAAACCCCAATCCCTAAACAAAAAACCCTACACCCTAAACCCCAAAAACGAATCCATAAACCCGAACCCTTAACCCCAAACTCCAAACCATAAACCCTAAACCCCAAATGCTAAATTGAAACCCTAACCAATAAAAGCGGATACCCTAATCCCTAAACCCAAAACCTAAACCCCAAAGCCTAAAGCCTAAACCCTAAAACCCTAAACCCTAAGCCTTAGGCCTTACACCCAAAACCCTAACCCCAAACCCTTAACCTCAAACGCTAAACCCCAAACCCTAAACCCCAAACCCTAACCGTCAACTCTAATCCCAAAACCCTAAACCCTAAACCCTAAACATTTAGCCCGAAACCCCAAACCCTAAACCCTAAACCCTAAATCCTAAACCCAGAACCTTAAACCCCAAACAAAAAACCCCAAACCCAAAACCCTAAACCCTAAACCCTAAACCATAAATGCCAAACCCTGAACCCCAAACCCTAACCATAAACCTCAAACCGTAACCCTAAACCATAAACCCTAAACCCTAAACACTAAACCCTAAACCATAAACGCCAAACCCTAAACCGAAAACCCTAACCATAAACCTCAAACCATAACCCTAAACCCTAAACCGTAAACCAAAACCGTAAGTCCTAAACCCTAAACCCCGAAACACTTAATCCTAAACCCTAAAACCTAAACCCCATACCATAAACACCAGAACCTAAACCCCAAACCCCAAACCCTAAACCATAAACTCCAAACCCCAAACCCTAAACCCTAAACCTAAAACCATAAACCCCAATCCCTAAACCCTAAACACTAAACCCCAAACCCTAAACCCTAAAACCCAAACCCTAATCCATAAACCACAGACCCCAAACCCAAACCCTTAACCCCAAACCCTAAACCCTAACCCTAAACCCTAATCCCTAAACCCCAAAACCTAAACCCCAAATCCAAAACCGTAAACCCTAAAACCCTAAACCCCAAACCCTAATGCTAAACCCTAAACCCCAAACCATAAGACCTAAACCTCAAACCCTATCCCTAAACCCTATACCCTAAACTTTAAACCCTAAGCCCTAAGCCAAAACCCTAACCCTAAACCCCGAAACCCTAAACCCCAAATTATAAACACCAAACCCTAAACCCCAAACCTTAAACATTAAACCCCAAATCCTAAACCCCAAACCCCAAACCCTAAAACCTAAACCCCACACCTTACACCATAAACCCCAAACCCCAAACCCTAAACCTCAAACCCTAGACCAGTAACCCTAAACCCAAACTCCTAAACCCTATACCCTAAGCCCTAAACCTTAAATTGAAACCCTAAACCCTAAACCCAAAACTGTAAGCCCTAAACACTAAACCCTCATGCCTCAACCCTATAGCCAAAACCCTAAATCCTAAATCCAAAACCCTGAAACCCAAACCCTAAACCCTAAACCCCAAACCCTAAACTCCAAACCCTAAACCCTAAACCCTAAACCCTAAAACTCGAAACCCTACACCTAAATTTTGAAGCCCAAACCCCAAACCCCAAACTCCAAACCCCAAACCATAAACCCCAAACCCCAAACCCTAAATGCTAAACTGAAACCCTAAACCATAAATGTCGATACCCTAAACCCCAAACCCTAAACCCTAAACCCTAAACCCTAACCCCTAAAACCATAAACCCTGAACCCTAAACCCTAAACCCTAAGCCCTAAACCTAAAACCCTAAACCCCAAATCATTAGCCCCAAACCCCAAACCTTAAATGCTAAATCCCAAACCCTAAACCCTAACCCTTAACTCCAATCCTAAAACTCTAAACCCTAAACCCCAAACACTTATCCCCAAACCCCAAAACCCTAAACCCTAACCCTCAACTCCAATCCCAAAACCATAAACCCCAAACCCCAAACCCTAAACCCTAAACCCTAAACATCAAACCATAAAGGCCAAACCCTAAAACCCAAACTCCCACCATAAATCCGAAACCCTAACCCTAAACCCTAAACTGAAACTGTAAGCCCTAAACCATAAACCCCGAAACCCTTAATTATAAACCCTAAAACCCAGACCACAACCCCAAACCCTAAATCCTAAACGATAAACCCCAATGCCTTAACCCCAAACCAAAAACCCTAAACCCTAAACCCTAAATCCCAAACCATAATCCCTAAACCCTAAAACCCAAATGCCACACCCTAAACCCTAAACCCTAAACCCCAAATCATAAACCCCAAACCTTAATTCTTAATCCCAAACCCTAACCCTAAACTGTAAATGCCAAACCCTAAACACTAAACTAGAAACACGAAACCCTTAACCCCAAACCCCAAACCCCAAATCCTAAACCCTAAACCCTAAAACCCGAAACCTAAACCCTAAACACCAAACCCTAAACCTAATACCTTAAATCCTAAACCCTTAACCCCAAATCCCAAACACTAAACCCTAAACACTAAACACGACACCCTAAACCATAAACCCTAAACCATAAGCCCTAAACCCTTACACTAACTCTAAATCCCAAACAATAAACCCTAAACCCTAAACCCTAAATCCCAAACTCTAAACACCAAAGCATAAACCCTAAACACTAAACCCCTAAACCATTAAACCACAAACCCTTTACCCTAAACCTTGTAACCCTAAACTGTAAACCCTAAACCCCAAACCCCAAACCCTAAACCCTAAACCCTAAACCCTAAACCCTAAAATCATTAACCCTAAAACCTAAACCTTAAACCCTAAAGCTAAAACCCTTAACCCTTCACCCGAAACCCTAAACCCTAAAACCTAAAAATGTAAAACCCAATCCATGAACCCCAAACCCTATCCCTAAAGCCGAAACCCTAACCTTAAAGCTCAAACCCTAAACCATAAACTTTAAACACTAAACCCCAAACACTAAACCCCAAACCCTAAACCCTTAAACCTGAAAGCCTATACCCTAAACCCTGAAACCCTAAACCCTAAACCTTAAACCCTAAAACCATAAACCCTAAACCCTAAACTCAAAACCTTAAATGCCGAACCCTTAACCCTTAACCCCAAACCCTAAACTCTAAATCCCAAAATCGTAACACCCAATACATAAACCCCAAATCCTAACCCTAAAGCCCAAACCATAACCTTAAACCCCAAACCCCAAACCATAAACCCTAAACACTAAACCCCAAACCCTAAACCTTTAACCCCAAACCCTACACCCTAAACCCCAAACCCTAAACCCCTAAACCCTAATCGTAAACAACAAACCCTAAACCCCAAACTCTAAACCCTAAACCCTAAAACCATAAACCCTAAACCCCAAACTATAGACCTTAAACCATAAACCCCAAACCCTAACCATAAACCCCAAACTGTAACCCTAAACCCCAAACCCCAAACCCCAAACCGTAAACCATAAACACTAAACCCCAAACCCTAAACCCTAAATGCCATACATTAAACCCTAAACCCTAACCTTAAACCCTATACCCTAAACCCTAAACCGAAACCCTAAATCCTGAACCCTAAAACCTAAACCCCAAACCTTAACCCTAAACCCCAAACTCCAAACCCCAAACCCTAAACCCTAAACCATAAACACTAAACCCTAAATCGTACACCGTAAACAGAAAACTGTAAAAACCAATCCCTAAACCCTAAACAGTAAACCCCAAAACCTCTAACCCTAAAACCATATACCCTAAACCCTAAACCATAAACCCCAAACCCTAAACTCCAAACCCTAACCCTAAACTTCAAACCCGAAACCCTAAACTGTAAACCCCAAACCCTAAATACCAAACCGTTAACCCCAAATGCTAAACCCTAAACCCCAAACCCTAAACCATAAACCCTAAACCCTAAACCCTATACCCTATACCCTAACCCTTAACCCTAAATCCTAAACACCAAACCCTAAACACCAAACCCCAAACCCTAAAACCCTAAACACCAAACCCTAAACTTTACACCCAAAATGCAAAACCCTAAACCATAAACCCCAAACCCTAAACCCCAACCCTAAACCCTATAGCGTAAATGCTAAACCCTAAACTAAAACCCTAAGCCCTAAACCTTATACCCTGAAATCCTAAATCCTAAACCCTAAATCCTAAACCCCAAACCATAAACACCAAACCCTAAACCCCAAACCGCAAATCCCAAACCCTATATCATAAACCCTAAACCCCAATCCCTAAACCCTAAATCTTTTAACCTAAACCCCAAACCCTAAACACTAAACCCCAAACCCTAAACCCTAAACTTCAAACCTTAAGCACTAAACCCGAAATCCTAAACCTTAAACCCCAAACCCTAAAACCTAAACCCCAAACCATAAACCGTAAACCCCAAACCCCAAACCCCAAACTCTAAACCCCAAACCCTAAACCCGTAACCCTAAACCTAAATCCCTAAACCCTAAACCCTAAACCCTAAACCCTAAAACCCTAAATTGAAACCCTAAACCCAAAACCCTAAACCCTTAAACCCTAAATCGAAACCCTAAACCCAAAACCCTAAAACTCTAAACCATAAATGCTAAACCCTCAATCTTAAACCCTAAACCCTGAACCCAAAAAACTAAAACCTGAACCCTAAACCATATAGCCTAAATCGTAAACCCTAAACCCCAATCCCTGAACCCTAAACCATATAGCCTAAACCCTAAACCCCAAACCCTAAAGTGAAACCCTAAACCCTATAACCTAAACCCCAAAACACTAAACCCTAAATTCTGAAGCCCAAACCCCAAACCCCAAACTCCAAAACCCCAAATCCTAAACAATAAACCCTAAACCCTAAACCCTAAACCCCAAACCCCAAACCATAAAACTGAAACCCTTAACACCAAACCATAAACCCCAAACCCTAAACCCGAAACCCAAAACCCTAAACCCTAAACCCTAAGCCCTACACCTAAAACCCTAAACCCCAAACCCCAAACCCTAAACGCTAAACCCCAAACCCTAATCCTATACTCCAATGCCAAAACCCTAAACCAAAAATCCCAAACACTTAGCCCCAAACCCTAAACGCAAAACCTTCAACCCCAAACCATAAACCCCAAACCCTAAACAGTAAACCTAAAACCCCAAACTATAAATGCCAAACCCTAAACCCTAAACCTTAACCGTAAACCCTAAACCCTAAACCCTAATTCGAAATCGTAAGCCCTAAACCTTAAATCCTGAAACCCTTAATCCTAAACCCTAAAACATAAACCCCATACCATAAACACCAGACCCCAAACCCCAAACCCCAAACCATAAACCATAAACACCAAAGCCGAAATCCCAAACCCTAAACCCAAAATCATAAACCCCAATCCCTAAACCCTAAACACTAAACCCCAAACCCTAAACCCTAAAACCCAAACCCTAATCCCTAACATGCAAACCCTAAACCCAAACCCTTAACCCCAAATTCCAAACCCTAAAATAGAAACCCTAAACCCCGAAACCCTAAACCCTAAACCCTAACCCTAAACCCTAAACCCAAAAACCCTAAACCCCAAACCATAAACCATAAACCATAAATGCCAAACCCTAAACCCCATACCCTAACACAAAAACCCTATACCCTAAACCCTAAACCCTAAACCCTAAGCCTAAACCCTAACCCTAAACCCTATACCCTAAACCCCAAAACCCTAAATCCCAAACCCTAAACCTAAACCCCAAATTATTAACACGAAACACTAAACCCCAAACCTTAAACACTAAACCCCAAATCCTAAACCTTAAACCCCAAACCCTAAAACCTAAACCCCAAACCATACACCATGAACCCTAAACCCTAAACCCATAACCCTAAACCCAAATATGTAAACCCCAAACCCTAAACCCTATACCCTAAACCCTAAACCTTAAATCGAAACCCTAAACCCTAAACCCTAAGCCCTAAGCCCGAAAACGTCACGCCTAAACCCTATACCCTAAAAACTAAACCTTGAACCCTAAACCCTATTGCCTAAACCCAAAACTCTGAAAACCAAACCCTAAACCCTAAACCCAAAACCTCGAAACCCTAACCCCTAAATTCTGAAGCCCAAACCCCAAACCTCAAACTCCAAACCCCAAACACTAAACACTAAACCCTAAATCCCAAACCCTTAACCCCAAACCCCAAACCCTAAACCCCAAACCCTAAATACTAAACTGATACCCTAAACCCTAAACGTCGATATCTTAAACCCTAAACACCAAACCCTAAAACCTAAAACCCTAAACCCTAAACCCGAAATCCTAAACCCAAAACACTAAACCCTAAACTCTAAACCTTAAACTCTAAAACCCTAAACCTTAAACTCTAAAACCCTAAACCCTAAACCCTAAACCCTAAGCCCTAAGCCCTACACCCAAAACCCTACACCCAAAAGCCTTAGCCTCAAACCCCAAACCCTAAACGCTATACCCTAAACCCTAAACCCTAACCCTCAACTCTAATCCCAAAACCCTAAACCCTAAACCATAAATCCTAAACACTTAGCCCTAAACCCCAAACCCAAAACCCAAAACCTTAAACCCCAAACCATAAACCCTAAACCCCAAACTCTAACCATAAACCCCAAACCCAAACCCTAACCTTAAACCTTAAACCCTAAGCCCTACACCCAAAACCCTAAACCCCAAACCCTTAGCCCTAAACCCCAAACCCTAAATACTTAACCCCAAACCCTAAACCCTAAGCCTTAACTCCAATCCCAAAACCCTCAACACTAAACCATAAACCCGAAACACATAGCCCCAAGCACCAAACCCTAAACCCTAAACCCTAAACCTCAAACGAGAAAGCCAAACCCCAAACCCCAAACTCTAACCATTAATCCCAAACCCTAACCCTAAACCCTAAACTGAAATTGTAAGCCCTAAACCCTAAACCCCAAAACCCTTAATCCTAAACCCTAAAACCTTGACCTTAACCCATAAACACCAAACCCTAAACCCCAAACCCTAAACACTAAACCCTAACCCTAAACCCTAAACCCCAAACCCCAAACCCGAAACAAGAAACTCTAAAACCCAAACCCTAAACCCTCAACCCAAAATCGTAAACCCCGATCCTTAAACCCTAAACACTAAACCCAAAACCCTATACCCTAAACCCCAAAAACTGCAAACCCAAAACCCTAAAATCATAAACCCTAAACCCTAACCTCTAAACCTCAAACCCTAAACCATAAACCCTAAAATCCAAAACCCCAAACCCTAAACCTTAACCAATAAATGCCAAACCCTAAACCCTAAACCGCAAACACTAAACCCCAAACACTAACCCTAAACCTTAAACTTTGTACCATAAATCGTAAACCCTAAACCGAAACATTAAGCCCAATACCGTAAACCCCGCAACCCTAAATCCTAAACCCTAAAACCTAAACACTAAATCATAAACAACAAACCCTTAACCCCAAACCCTAACACTAAACCCCAAACCCTATACAATGAACACTAAACCCCAAACCCTAAACCATAAATGCAAAACCTTAAACCCCAAACCCTAAACCCAAAACCCCAAACCATAACCATAAACTGCAAACCTTAACCCTAAACCCTAAACCCTAAACCCTAAACTATAAACCTCAAACCGTAAACCGTAAACCCTTACCCTAAACCCCAAACCCTAATCCTAAACCCCAAACCCTAAGGCCTAAACCCTAAACCCTAAATGCCAAACACCAAACCCTAAACCATAAACTCTAAATCCTAAACCCTATTATCCTAAACTCTAAACCCTAAACCTTAAACCCAAAACTTTAAACCATAAACCCAAACCCTAAACCCTAAACCCTAAACCCCAAACCCCAAACCATAAAGCTTTAACCCCAAACCTTTAATCCTAAACCCTAAACTCTCAACCCTAAACCCTTAACCCTTAACCATAAACCTTAAACACTAAACCTCAAACCTTATCTCTAACCCTAAAACTTAAACCCTCAACCCTCAACCTTAAACCCGAAACCCTAAACCCGTAACCCTAAACCCAAACCCCTAAACCCTAAACCCAAAACCCTAAGCCCTAAACCCTAAATCGAAACCCTAAACCTTAAACCCTAATCCCTAAACACTAAACCCTCATGCCTCAACCCTATACCCTAAACTTTAAACCCTAAAAACTAAACCCTAAACCCTATACCCTATAGCTTATACGCTAAACCATATAGCCTAAACCCTAAACTGTAAACCCCATACCCTGAACCCTAAACCCAAACCATAAACCCCAAGCCCTAAACCCCATACCCTAACCCTAAACCCCAAATCCCAAATGCTAAACCCCATACCCTAACCCTAAACCCCAAATCCCAAACCCTAAACCTTCAACCCTGAACCCTAAAATAGAAACCCTAAACCCCGAAACCCGAAACCCTAAACCCTAACCCTAAACCCTAAACACCAAACCCTAAAATCCTAAACCCAAACTCTAAAATTTAAACCCTAAACCCTAAACCCTAAACCCCAAAACCCAAACCCTAAACCCCAAACCCTAACCCTAAACCCTAAACCCTAAATCGAAACACTAAGCCCTAAACCCTAAACCCCGCAACCCTAAATCCAAAACCCTAAACCCTAAACCCTAATTCATAAACACCAAACCCTAACCCTAAACCCTAGACCCCAAACCCTAAACCATAAACACTAAACCCCAAACACTAAACCATAAACTGCAAACCATAAACCCCAAACCCTAACCCTCAAACTATAACCATAAACCACAAACCCTAACCCTAAATCCTAAACCCCAAATCATAAACTCAAAACCCTAAACCCTAAACCCTAAACCCCAAACCCTAATCCGAAACCCCAAACCCTAAACGCTAAACCCTAAACCCTAGACCCTAGACCTTAAACTGTAAACCGTAAACCGTAAACCCAAAACTCTAAACACTAAACCCTAGACCCTAAACCCTAAACCCTAAACGTTAAACCCTAAACCCTAAACCTTAAACCCAAAACCCAAAACCCGTAACCCTAAACGCCAAACCCTAAACCCTAAACCGAAACCCTAAACCCTAAACCCTAAACTTTAAACCCTAAAAACTAAAAACTAAACCCTGAACCCTAAACCCTATAGCCTAAACCCTAAACCCTATACCCCAAACCCTAAACCCGAATCCCTAAACCCTAAACTCCAAACCCTAAACCTTAAATCGTAAACCCCAAACCCTAAACCCCAAATCCCAAACCTGAAACCTGAAACCCTAAACCCTAAACCCTAAACCCTAAACCCTAAATCATAAGCCCTATACCCAAAACCCTAAACCCCAAACCATAAATCCTAAATGCTAAACCCCAAACCCTAACCCTAAACTCTAATCTCAAAACCCTAAACCAAAAACCCCAACCCAAACCCCAAACCCTAAATCGTAAAAACTAAACCCCAAACCCTAAACCCTAATTCCAAAAGTGTAAACCCCAATCCCTAAACCCCAAACCCTAAACCCTAAACCCCAAACCTAAACCCTAAATCGAAAACCCAAAACCCAAAACCTTTAACCCTAATCCCTAAACCCTAAAACCATATACCATAAACACCAACCCTAAACCCCAAACCCTAACCCCAAACCCCAAACCCTAAATCCCAAAACCTAAACCAGAAACCCGAAACCCCGAAACTTTAATCCCTAAACCCCAAACCCTATAACCCTAAACCTTAAACCTTAAACCCTAAATGCCAAATCTAAAACCCCAAACTCTAAACCCTAAACCCTAACCCTAAACTCTATACCCTAAACCCGAAAGCCTAAGCTTTAAACCCTAAACCCTGAATCCCTAAATCCTAAACCCTAAAACCTAAACCCTAAATCATAAACTCCAAACCCTAAACCCCAAACCCAAAACCCCAAACCCTATACCAAAAAACAAAACCCCAAACCCTAAACCCTAAACCCAAATCCTTAAACCCTAAACCCTAAACCCTAAACCCTAAACCTTAAACCCTAAACCATAAATGCCAAACCGTAAACCCCAAACCCTAACCCTAAACCCCAAACCCAAACCCCAAACCCCAAACCCTAAACCCTAAACCCTAAACCCCAAACCCTAACCATAAACCCTAAACCCCAAACCCTAAACCCTAAACCCTAAACCCCAAGCCCTAAACCTTAAACCCTAAACCCTAAACTTTAAACCCTAAACCCTAAACCTTAAACCCTAATCCCCAAACCCTAAAACCCTAAACCCAAAACCCAAAACCCTTAACCCAAAACCTTAAACCGAAACTATTAATCTTAAACCCTAAACTCTAAACCCTAAACCCTAAACCCTAAACCATAAACTCCAACCTAAACCCCAAACCCTAACTCTAAACCCCAAACCCTTAACCATAAACCCCAAACCCTTAACACTAAATCATAAACCCTAAACCTTAAAACCTCAACTCGAAACCCTAAACCCAAAACCCTAATCCCTAAACCCTAAATTCTAAATCCTAAACCCTAAGCCCTAAACTCCAAACCCTAAACCCTGAATCCTAAACCATAAACTATAACGTCCTAGTTTCTTTTCTAATGGGAGTAATAATAGTCAAGTTCTATCCGAAGGATCGCTTACTCTCAGTTGGTTATTTAAACCGAAGAAACTAGAAGTTACGTGTTTGTTCTTTCGCGCTCTCCCAAATATATTTTTTTTTGTAGATACAAGAATAATCAGATAAAGCGAGGTACTAACCTCCATGCATTTCTTAACCAGTATGTAAACTACGTCAACCGCATACATCCATATATACATACATCCATAAGTTTAATAGTTAGTGGCACGCAGGCCTAAATAGTTAGCTTCATAGTCCCAAAATAAGTGTGACTCCTAAGTCACAGCTAAAAAGTTAGCTCCTCCACTAGCTATCCATCAGACATCCTTTCTAGGTCCCGGGGGTGTTCGTGTCCCCCATGGGGAAGAAGAGGATGTTGACGGCCTTCAGTATCTGGAAGTAGCCCAAAAATGGGACTTCCAACAGCTCCACTTCTATCTCAAGTAGCAGGAGGTACCTGGGCATCTGAGCACACTAACTTAGTGAGAAATAAAATCCCTGTAACGTAGATTACTAGTTCTATTAGAACTGATTAGTGGTTCAGCTGCATTACTAAGAATAAGAAAAACTTCCATCACAATTATCAGATTATTAAATTCAGTTCTTAACTATTTAACATCAATAACAAGATATTTTCACACATGGATTCAGAAGATACAATTATACTGAGAAGGCTTTAAACAGGTAAAATACTCGTTTGTTTTGAAAGTATGCACATTTACCATCACTGTTCATGCCAAATACCAGATCTCTCCAAGACCTGTACAACTAGCTAAACCATTACCACCATCAAAAGCAATATAATGAAACAGGACAAAACCGACTTATCAATATAAGTAAAGTCCGCCTATATAAGGCACAGGAATTACCTAACATCCCAGGGCATCCCTCGGTGTGTGCACAAAGTTAGAACCTTAGGATCACCTATCCCGGACTGATTATCTCCTCACTAGTTGCTAGACAGCTACGTCCCGGACGCATTCCTAGCCAGCCTAGTATGCTTTCCATACAGATCATAATAATATGACATAATTTTTCCACAGGTAATGTCTATTCAGTTGCCAATCACTTGCCTCTCCAAGGCATCTTATTTTACACTGTTTGCCTCTTTCGGGCATATGCATTCATTCACAGATGCATGCTAAAATACCTGCCTCTACAGGGCATATCAGTTCACAAATGCATGCTAAATCTCAATTTCAGAGTTGGATGCCACACACTTAAATAGACTGCTTAAAACAGGTTAACTTTGCATTTAGTCAACTCAAAGTCAAACAAAGTCAACCACAAAGTCAAATATAACTTGTGCCGTAAGTAACATGCATAATTTCTCATACAGGCACCCAAATATCATAAAATTTCATCAAAGGGATCTTTATCATGTATTTAACAAATTCAGTTAGTTTTTGAAGAAAGAAATCACACTTTGACCCTCAATTTCCTCTATCTTTAACAAAATGGTCCTTTTTTCCAAAACAATTGAAATAAAGACAGTTCCAAACAAACTAACTTCTTCCAGCCATACAAATTAATCATTTCGCATCCATTACACAGATCCAGAAAGTTTCCAACAGAATTAACCAGAAATTGAGTCAAAATAAGAATCTTGGGATTCTTTCCAATTTTACTATCAAAATGGTCTCTATTAAGACTCAATTTCAATTCTGGGTTGTTTCAAACTGAGACAACGTTACAGTAAGCTTCACAAGACTAAATTTGGTTTGCTCATACACTTTCCATAAATAAAACAATTCAGAAACCCAGTTTACACAGCAAAACCCTTTATTTTAAAGAAAATGAGTTAAGTGTCACAACACAGCTGGAGACCACACTGGTCTCTTCCAACCCTGTAGGAAACATCCCAGCATCACAATAAATCAAAGAGAACACTTGGATAACTTTAAACAACTCAAAATACCCATTTTTCAACATAAGTAAGAAAATAGTAATTTCTTTGCAATTTGGTCACTATTACTAGTCCTTTTCTATTTTAGCTTCTGTCATGCCCTAAATAATTTTCCCTCATCAGTCTATGGTCATTTATGACTTGCACTGCAAGTGAGTGCAGCCATATCAGTACAGATGTGAGACTTATGCAGTGATTTTGCGACTTTATTATCAATTTTTCCACTTAAGGGGTTTTGGTGTTCTAAACACCAATCTAAGTGCTTTTGATCCCTTTTCTTTTCTGGAAATACTCCTTTGGGAATCTGGAAAGTGAGAGAAGTTGGCCTACCCACTCAGAACCAGAGTACCCAACTTTTATAGTTGGAATTTCAACTTCCTAGTGCACTAAGGTTTTCCACTTGTCTCTTTTATATTCCAATGGTATCCTATCTTTTCCTTCCACTCACTCAGCCCCTATTCATTCCCTTACTGCCTCTTTCATACTCATTTTTCACAAACTAGAGGTTCTCTTTTTAGGTTCAGGCCATATTCTTTATTACCCTATATTCATTTGCTCACACTTGTGCCATTCTCCCTCTCACATACTGAGTTTAGCATGTACCAACTTGCTATCCTTCTCACCATTTAGACACACTACAAAAAAACTATAAAATTGGACCTTGGGTGTAGTTGGTGGTTGTTCTTCCTGAGACAGAAGCAGCTAATACTCCACTCTCACCATATGAACTCGCAACTCAATTCCCAAATTGTACTTTGTAAGTTTTATGCAATTCAATACATTCAAGATTTTCATAAGGTAGTATAAGACAACATGTATATCATAAAATAAGATTTTCAGTAGTTCACAGCAAGCTTACATCAAACAGAATCATGGAAGGCCCTATTTTGATTGATTTAGCTATTTGACCATTTATTAGTAATCACTTATGTCAATTCAGTGCTTTTTAGGTACTTAGAGACTTAGTACACTCTTGTGACAGTTCAAGCACCAGCAAACAGCAGCACCAGCAATATATCAGCCAGTTCAAACCACAACAGAACATTATATGTCCTTTTTTACTATTTAACCCACATAGCTTATTCTAGCACATTCTATTCCAACAATCTAACATTTACAGGGCATTCAGGGGTTCAGTAGCCACAATTTTATTGTATAAACATTAGGAGGTAGGATTACAGCAGGTTGCTGGCCAACAAATACTAACAGTAGCTCATCAGAAGTCAATTTTGCAGCTTTTAAATTTAATGTTCTTTCATTACTGAATCAGAGGTTTATCTTAGCTATCAGTTCTGATCTCTAGTGTTGTAAAGTTCAATTATTCATTTTGTAAGTTGTCTTAACTTTGCTCGATGTCTAGCCTACCAGAAATCACAAAAAATATCAACACAAATTTTATACAAGAAAAATAGAGTTTTGACATTTTTAGTAGATTTTTGAGGCCGCGATCAACTGTACGACAACCTTGGATGAAACATCCATTTGAGGGTTATTAAAGTACATCTTCTTTGGTTTCTTTTGACACCTTACACGCTCAATTTGATTAAGAATCGAGAGAATTATGCTTAATTGAAACAGCACTGCCCAAAACAGGGCTTTAAATGGCAGCAGCGAAAGAGAAGGTCATAGAGCCTTATACCATCACCATTGATGGATGCTCTTGACTCTGAGATGAAGAAGTAAGGGTAACCCTACGTTACCTTGAATTTCCAAAGAAGAGAAGGTGGGTTGACCTTCTGAAATACCTGGTCCAAGCTTTGGTGAAAATGGTGCTCCTTGAGTGTGTTGGTGTGACAGGAATTTTCTGCTTTCTCTCTTGCTTCTAGCTGCCAAACCCGAACACTCAGCCTTCCTCTCCTTCCTTAGCTCTCTCTGAATCTCACTCTCACTTCTCTCTTGGTTTCAATCTCACTTTTTTCCAGCTGTTGCCTCCCTCTCTCTCAATTTCACTCAATTTATGGAGGTTTGAGGCATGTGTGGAGGAAATGGTGAATGGGTGAGGTGTCGAGCTCCCAGCAGCTACTAATTTTCATTTAGACACCTAATGGTGTGTGCTGACAATGGGCTAAGGACTGTTTGGATGGTTTAATTACTGGTTAAGCCTCGGGTAGGACTAGTTTAAGTGACATGGGAAATGCGGCTTCTATATGGCATTGTGGCATATTAAATTTAGGTTTTTAAGTCTCAATTTTGTTATTCTTCCCTGTGTGTACTTGCCTAAAGGAATTTGCTGCAGCAAAAGTCATAATTAGGTATTCAATTAGCTCTTTAAATTGGTAATTTCGGTTACCAAGCAAAAGGGTAACATTTAAGGGGTTAATTTGATGTTTAATTCTTATTTATTTCACTTTTAAATTGTGTAACTTGCCTAATTCCTTTAACTTCCAGCTAAGTCTTATGGCTGGTACTAAATAGGGCAGTTTTGGATGTCTTTGGTGGCTAAATTTGGCTTTCTTGGGCCTTAAGCAAGCTAGGGTGCCTTATTTGCAATTTTACATTTCTATGTTTTTAGTCCCTGAATTTCTATTGGAGAAAATGTATCAATTCAGGACTTGTCCTGAGGTTGGGGTCCCTTAGTTAAGTCTTAGGGTGTCTCTAGAGTGCCCTAGGGTATTTTTCTTGGGTCAAAGAGGTCTTCCCTACTCTTTTTATCTCAATAAAACAAATTGGGCTAACATTAAGTTTTTCTTTCAATTGAGTCCCTAGGGTTAGGGTTAGGGTTCCTCTAGCACTTTTTCGCTAATTTTTAGGTCTCTTTTCCTTTAATTAAGGTTTCTCATCCTATTTACATGCAAAATCAAGCACAAACAAGTTCAGTCAAACACACCAAAGAAAATTCAAATAGAAAACCCGGTCAAAGTTAGGTTTTGAATTTTCAGGATGTTACAATACTCCCCTCCTTATTAGAATTTTGTGCCCAAAATTTTAGAATGTACCTGCAAACAGTGCTGGATATTATTGTCACATGTCCTCTTCACGTTCCCAAGTGATTTCCTATGTCGAAACATCTTGCCACAACACTTTGACTAATGGAACGGTCTTGCTCTGGAGTTGCCTGTTATCAAACTCGAGAATCTTCACAGGGACTGAGGGGTAAGTTAAATTTTATTTCATTTCCACTGGCTCAATCTTGAGAAGATGTGAAGGGTCGAGAATGTATTTACGGAGTTCAGAAACGTGGAACACATTGTGTAGGTAGGACAAGTTTGGGGGTAAGGCTATTTGATATGCCACTGGACCAATTCTGTTAAGAATTTGATAGGGACCTATGAATCGCAGATGTAGTTTTCGTGCTTTTAGAGATCTCCCTAAGCCTGTCATTGGGGTTACTTTGAGGATTACATGGTCTCCCTCCTTGAACTCTAGTGGTTTCATCCTCTGATTGGCATAATTCTCTTCCCTCTGTTGGCCGATTCTCATCCTTTCCTTAATCATACGGAGTTGTTCCGTAGTTTGGCGAACTATGTCTGGCCCTAACACTTTTTCCTCTACGACCACTGCCCAACATAGTGGGGACCTACACTCTCTTCCGTAGAGGGCTACATACGACACCATGCCTATACTAGATTGGTAGCTGTTGTTATAGGCAAACTCTACCAATGGCAAGTAGGCATCCCATGTGCCTTCTTGTTCTAGTGCACACAATCCGAGCATATCCTTGAGAGTTTAAATTGTTCTCTTTGACTAGCCATCGGTCTGAGGATGGTATGCTGTGCTAAACCACAATTGTGTCCCTAAGGCACTCTGTAGAGCTTGCCAGTATCGTCAGGTGAATCTGGGGTCTCTGTAGGACACTATGCTAGTTGGAACTCCGTTAAGCCTCACTATTTCCCTAATGTATAGTTGGGCTAGGTTTTCTATGGAAAAGTTATCCTGATGGGTAAAAAGTGAGCAGACTTCGTGAGCCTATCCACAATTACCCTGATAGAGTCATGGTTGGAAGGGGTTCGAGGCATTCCTACTACGAAATCCATGGTAATTTGATCCGATTTCCACTTGGGTATAGCTAAAGGTTGTAGCATTGTCGAGGGTGTTTGATGTTCTATTTTGTCTTGTTGACAAGTCAGACACTTACCCACATGCTCGACTATGTCTTCATCCCTGGCCCCCAAAATTTCTTTTTCAGGCCTTGATACATCTTGGTTATACCGGGATGAATGGTATACATGCTCCTATGGACTTCGTCTAATACCTTACTTTTCAGGTCAGGGTCATTAGGTATTACTATTCTCTCCCTAAATAACAGTACCCCGTCCTCAGCTTTGTGAAAATCTGATTGTTTTCTTAAGGCAACTAGGGTTTCATCCTTCATTTGGGCTTCCTTGATTTGAGCCTTCAGGTCGCACTCTATTCAGAACACACTCATCTCTAATTTTTCATTAGCCAACACAGCATTCAAGTCTAGGTCTATAAATTTCGCAATCATTTTCATCTACTCGACCATCAAATGGGCTACTTGAATTGATTTCCAAATTAAGGCATCGGCAACTATGTTGGCTTTCCCTGGGTGGTACTTAAGCTCAAAGTCATAATCTTTCAATAAATCTACCCATCTCCTCTGGCTCATGTTCAACTCCTTCTAAGCAAAAAGGTACTTAAGACTCTTATGGTCACAGAAGATTGTAAACCTAGCTCCGTATAGTCAATGTCTCCAAATTTTTACTGCAAAGATTACGGCTGCTAACTCTAGGTCATGGGTCGGGTAGTTCTCTTCATTTTGCTTAAGTTGTCGTGATACATACACCACCACTTGCTTATTCTGCATAAGCACACAACCAAGTCCTTTCCTTGAGGCATCAGTGTACACCTCGAGAGGCTCCGATGGGTCAGGTATGGTAAGCACAGGGGGTGTGGTCAACCTATCCTTCAGAGTTTGAAAGCTTCTTTCGCACTCTGTTGACCATTTGAAAGGAGTGTTCTTTCGGGTCAATCTTGTCATCGAGAGAGCTATTTCAGAAAATCCCTTAATAAACCTCCTATAGTACCCAGCTAAACCCAAAAAGCTTCTAATTTCGGTTACGGTTTGAGGTCTTTCCCAGTTCCTAACAGGCTCTGTCTCTATCTTGGCGTATAGCTGTTTCTCTCGTAGTACTTGCAATACCAGTGCAAGATGTTCTTGATGTTCTTCTTCACTCCGAGAGTAAATTAGAATGTCATCAATGAACACTATGACGAATTGATCTAACTAAGGTCTGAAAATGCGGTTCATATAATCCATGAACACCCCAGGGGCATTGGTCAACCCAAATGGCATCACTAGGAACTCATAGTGGCCATAACGCATTCTGAATGCGGTCTTAGGGATATCTTCCTTTTTTACTCTAATCTGGTGGTATCCTGATCTAAGGTCGATTTTTGAAAACACAGTCACTCCTCGCAACTGGTCCAACAAGTCATCTATGCAGGGTAGGGGATATTTGTTTTTGATGGTCACCTTATTTAACTGCCTATAATCTATACAGAGTCCAAGACTTCTGTCCTTCTTTTTCACAAAGAGGACTAGGCCTCCCCAAGGTGGAACACTAGTTCTAATAAACTCCTTGCTCAGCAAGCCGTTTCTTTGGGCCTTCCAGGTAGGGCCATACGGTAAGGTATGATAGATATAGGTCCAGTTCCAGGCATAAAGATCTATGGAGAATTCTATCTCTCTCTCGGGAAGCAACACATGTATTTCATCAGGGAAAACATCACTGAAGTCCCTGACTACTAGGATCAGACTAATTTTCTCTTCTAGACTTAGAGTTCTAGGTTCTTCAACAATACAGGAATTTTACTAGATCATAGATTTAGCAGCGCAATCTACTACAGCACGATTCTTAGATAACCAATCCATTCCTAAGATTATGTCTATGGTGGACATATTCAAACAGATAAGGTTCCCATGAAAAAGTTTAGAATTGATGGTGATCGGACAGTTCAAGCAAGTATGGGTGGCAATCAATCTTTTCCCCAAAGGGGTAGAAACATGGAGTTCACACAATAAGGGTTGGGTAGAGAAATTTAAGGTTTTCACACATGTTTCAAAGATAAAAGAATGAGTGGCTCCTTAGTCAAAGAGAACTTTAAAATTAATGTTTTAAATCTTATCTGTAACATCCACCCCGAATTACCAATAAATCTTAATTTCCTAAGATTCATTTTAGTATTGGTAACTCAAAAGCGCGGAAAAAATTAAAATTTTCTTTTGCTAGAGTTTACCCTAAGTAAGTTTACTTGCTTCTGGTTAATTAACATGAAATCAATTAAACCTATTAATTACAATTTACAACAAAACCAGATATAAATAAATATATAAGCCTTATATAGGCTTTACAAATAAGAATAGCTGCTCCTTGCAGCATCATACATGAACGCCAGCTGCAGCGCTCAACCAATTAGTCCTCCAGCCCTGACCAAAACCTGAAACAAATATGAACATAGTAGGGTCATGAGATTTACATCCCAGTAGGACACAAAATACTGGTTATATATATAAAATCCTTTTCACTACTATGCCCAGGGCTAAGCCAAAATACCTCAACTAGTTTTCCAAAATATGCTATGCGAGAATGCATTAGTTTCAAAATGATGAGTGCTCAAAATACTAGTTTATGAATGCCATCATGTCAACCATCAAATATATACATAATTGAACTAAACCATTACCATCAATAAAAACAATCTAATGAAACAGGACAAAACCGACTTACCATTTACCAATATAGTAAAGTCTGCCCGTATAAAGTTAGAACCTTAGGATCACCATTCCCGGACTGGATTATCTCCTCACTAGTTTTACGCACCTACGTCTCGGACGTATCCCTAGCAAACCTAGTGTGTCCTTGTCATACAGATCGAATAATATAACATAGGTTTTCTTACACAGGTAAAGTTTATTCAAATATTTCCACAAATTCATCCACCCTTTCCAGGCAAGTACTCTCAAAATCAATGCATTCGCCCATCTCAGGTAGGTATTTCAAAAATCAATGCACTTGCCCATCTCAGGTAGGTATTTCAATTCCATCAAGTCATCCACCGTATAAGGTAGGTACATATATATATATATATATAATATTCATCCACCCTGGTGGAATCAACTCATCCACCCTATTAGGTAGGTATCAGTCAACCACCATATAAGATGGGCATCAACTCATCCATCATATATGGAAGGTATTCATGCATGCCAAAACTCTTTGCACTTTATAGACTGTATGAATATGCATGCCAAAACTTTTATCAATCACAAGCAGTGTCATAGTGCATGCCAAAACGAGATGCCCTACTTTTACGCAGTTCAATTTCACAGAGTGCATGCTAAAGATTCATTTTCATGCTTGGATGCCACACACTTAAATGCATCAAATGCAATTCAATATGCTCAAATGCATAATTCTAAAAGTGTTGAGGGTATCAAGTGTCCTACCTCGTCTCCAAGCTACCCTTATCCTTGAGTGTCAATCCCCACCTCGGATCCACTAACGTTATTCTCTTATCAACCAGTTATCCTTAAGTTTCACACAATAATCATTTCAAATGCTATATTCCAGCACTAATCATAGTTTGTTCACACAAGGCAAATCACAAACAACCATAAGTCAAACATTACTTGTACAGCATGCCACTTTCATAAGTTCTCATATAAACATCCAAGTATCATGAAATTTCATCAGAAGCACATTTATAATGTAATTAACAAATACAGCTTGCTTCACAAGTAGGAAAATTACATTTTGGCTCCCAATTACCCCTTATTCTATCAATTTCGTCCCTTTACTCAATTCTTTGCAAATATATGGCATTTTTATCAATTTATTCAAACCCAAGCACATATTTCACACACTTACTATTTACTTAACACATTAAAGGGGTTTTTGGAAAAAGCCAACCAGAAATGGAGTCAAAATAAGGACTTAGCAAATTTCTAGTTTTTCTTTCACAAAGGTCCCTATTTAGTCTCAATTTCTGTTCTGGCTTTTCAAGCCACCAAACAAAGTCACAGCAAACTTCCTATGGTCAATTATGACTTGGTGGAACACTTTCCACTGTCATGGCAGATCAAGATCTATGTCTTTTGGACAGAATCTCTCTTTGTAGAAATTCTTTGCACATAAGCCACTAAAGGGCCAATTCTTAGTTAAAACTTGTTCTCAACCATTTTAACCTAACAAATAGTTCCCAAATATCTCATCAAAGGAGAGGGAGGAGCCAACACAATACTTTTTATGTAATTTGGTCCCTATCACTACTCATTTTCTTTTCTGGCTTCTGTTGGACTTAACAGAGCCCACCCTAAGCACTTTGGGGTAGTTTATGACTTGTGTATCAAGGTTGGATAGCCTTATAATCACAGAATTGGGTTTTATGCAGCAAACTGCTACTCTCTCTAGCATTCTTTACAATTAAGCGGTTTAGGTGCACTAAGACTGATCTAAGTCATTCTTGGGTTGTTTTACTCTCTGAAAACATTTCTTTGGGAGTCTAGAGGGTGGGGTAGCTGCCCTATCCATCCAGAACCACAGTACCCAACTTTTATAGGTGAAATCCCTTGAATTTAGTGCACTAAGGCTCCTCACTTGGCTTCTATGCATTAGTAAGTGTATCCTGGGTTTTCTGAACCTTCCCACCACCTAACTTAGTCATTTTAGACTGGCTAAAACATAGAGAGAAGTCTATGGTCTCTTCTCAGATTAGGACTTAGCTCTATGGGTCCTAATTTTGTGGCTTACTTCTTTTTATGACAATCTAGTACCTTGAGGACTTAAGGTGCCTAAACTAAGTTTTCCTCTTGTGTTTATTATGCAACAGTGGCCTCAGCCTAGCCTACTACCTTATACCAACCCAAGTTCCAGAATTTAGATGTTCCCTTTAAGTTCAAAACCTCTTTCTATTACCTCAATTCAATTCTTCATAATTTTGATAATTTTTCCCACTTTCATAGAGTTGAACTTACTGGACACTAAGCCCCCTTCAACTACTCATTTTATATCTTAGACACACTTCAAGAACCAGGAAACCAAGCCTTAGGTTCCTTTGACAACAATCTACTTAAGACAGAAGCTAATGAGACTCCACTTTTTACCATTTATGCTATTAACCCATTTTACATGTTTCAATTCATCAAATCCCAGTGTCCTAATAAATTCAGAGGTCCCACAAACAACATGTATATCAGAAGAGAAAATCCCAGCAAGTTAGTAACAAGAAAATCCAAGAAGAAACACATTAAAGGTCCATTTTTACCCATTCAAGCTTTTGATCATTCTCTATGAGTCTTAGCCTAGAACTTTCAGTAACATATCCTATCTAGCTGCCCAGCAATCAGTTTTATAATAGCACAGTTGACAGCAAACAAATGCACATGAATAACAACAATTAATCAGCAAGCAAATTCAAAATAAAAACCCATCAAAAGTTCATTTTTGCCATTTCTAAGATGAAGATTTTCACTACTAATTCTGCAACCAATTTATGTAATTAGCCACATTCTCTGGTGTCCTCAAGTTCATTTATCTGTCATTTACTTGCCCTATACTTATTCAAAACATGGCTTGCCAAAAATCACAGAATCTGAGACACAATTTTGACAGTTCAGAAACAGGGATTATTAGAAAAGAAGTAGCTTTCGAAGCAAATAACTCAGAAAAAACTAACATGAATCACACATCCAAGTCAAATATTAGATAGAGGATATAGCTAGCTTTCTAATGCCTATTTACTCTCCCAATGTCATGCTATATTGAGTCCATAATTTAAGTTTAAAGTCATAGATTTATAACACAAAACTGGTACAGACATTATGCATCACAGCCTGCTTTCAAGGGCGATTACTCCCTGGTCAAAGCTTGGATTTTTCATTAAGTTTATGCTTTAGAAATCTATGGATGTTAGCTTTCTTCAGTCTCTGAAATAAGTCAAATCCAGTCAGTGACAAAAGAGAAAAACGCATTTTAATGAACCTTGCCAGAATCAAAACGAACATAAATGAAGGATTCAAATTTCACAAGAACACCAGCTATTAGATGGGCTGAACTTTGCGAAAATAGTGGTTCATAATTTTTTGGGAACTCTTTGACATGTCCCCTTAATCCAAAGCTCATGGTCTCAGATTTTCAGAAAAAGAAGAGATGAATTAAAGAAATCAAAATTACAGAAACAGAGTTTCATACTGAACCAGCAACTTTCGATGCCTCTTTCTCTTAACTCACTGATTCGATTTAACATCCAAGACACAATCTGGAAATCTTATCATGTTAGCTTTCCAACGGATATAAGTTCATCAAAATCCATTCACATTCAAGTTCAGAAATCACAAAAGAGTCAGCAATTGTCAACTCTGCGAACTCAGAAAAACACATCAACCAACTCAAACAAATTTGAGACTTATACCATCAAATTGATGCATGCTCTCACTTCCAACAGGTTTCTAGATAAATGAGAAAAGGTAACCAGGTTACCTTGAAATTTTAAAGAAGGAACCAAGCTGGAGGTCCTTGGGAAGCCTTGATTCAAGCTTGATGACGGATGGATTCCTTAGTGTGTGTGTGTATTCTGAGATTTCCAGCCCTCATCCTTGCTGCCCAGCTGCTGGAGCTCGAGCTCCAGCTTCAATCTTCATCTTTTCCTCTCTCTGAATCTCACTCTCACTCTTCCTTCTATTTTCAGACATAAAATGGCAGCTGGTGCCTCACTCTCTCTTGGTTTCTCACTCTTTATAGCCATTTGAACATGTGTGATGAAATGATGACTGAGGCATGTGTCCAGCCCTCAATTCTTCTTTCTTAATTCGTGGACACCTCATTAGGCTGAGTAACCAAGTTGTTTGGGGCGTGTTTTGGCTGGCCAAATTGGCTTTGTGGCCTCGGTCACACTTCAATTAAAGGGGATGGGTCATGTGATCTTTAATTTGAGTTGGGGTGGGTGTTAATTAGGTTCCTAAGCTCCAATATCTGATTATTTCTTGTGAGTGACTGCTTAGGTGTGTTAGTAATGGTTAGGACTTGTTTCGGTACCTAATTCTCGGGTTTAGTGGCCTTAAGTGAAGGGTATAGTGACTTAGTCACTTTTAAGTTTATTTTCAAATAGGTCCCTAATTTTATTGTTATAGTGTAGGAATTTTGCATTTTCCTTAGGGTTAAGTGTCCCCAAATACTTTCTAAGGTATTCTGGATTCCTAAGGTAGGGTTTCCTAACTTCTCTCCAAATTTCAACTTAATTTGAGAAAAGTTGCAAAAATTTCTTTTTCTTACATTTTAGTCCCTAAATTTTCACTAGGGAAAATATAAAGATTAGGACTTGTCTTGAGGTTGGGTTCCCTTATTTAAGTTCTAGGGTGTGTCTAGAGTGTCCTAGGCTACTTTTCTTCGGTCAAATACACCTTTCCTACACATTTTAGCTTATTAAAACAAAAAGGGCTAAAACTATGTTTTCTCTTTCAATTTAGTCCCTAGGGCTTGTTTGGCATATTTCTTGCTTTCTAAGGTTTCTCTGGATTTTTTTCCTTAAATTTTGAAGTCTCTCTTCCACTAACGGGTTTCTTACCCTATTTACAAGCACAATAAAACACAAATCATTTCAATCAGAAAAGTCAAAGTAATAAATTTAGTCAAACTTAGGTTTTAAATTTTTAGGATGTTACATTACCCGTTCCTTCTATGAGATCCTCAGCTTGTTCATTGACAACCCCGTCCAGAGCAAAGACTCTCCCAACAGCTGGTGTTCGGTTTTCGTTCCCTACAGGTTCCTTGGCCTTGCATGCCTTGGCAAAGTGTCCTGGTTTTCCGCACCAGTAGCAGGTGTAGCAAGACTGAGTAGGGTAGTGTTCCCTATTGCATTTGGCACATCGAGAACGGTTCACTCCAGCAGGGGTAGTTTTGCTGGTAATTCCCTGGGCAGGTTTGAAATTTAGTTTCCTCACATTCAAGTTATTTTGGAGTCTCCAGTTGAATCTTTGGTTTACTGCAGCTCTATCACTCAAGTTTTTGCTAATGATCCGGCACTTGTTGACTAGCTCCGCATAGTTCTTTATTTCTAACGGAGCTACTTGGGTTTTTATCTTCAAATCTAACCCGACCTCAAATTGGGCCGCCTTCCATCCCTCATCTTGCCCAAATTTCAGGGAGGTAGAGAATTTGACAAGTTCCTCAAACTTCACCAAATACTCATCAAAGGGTTTTCCCCTTTGTTTCAGCTCCATAAATTCAATCTCCCTCTCCTTTTTCACGATCTCTGGATAATATTTTGCTAGAAAGGCTTCCCTAAAGGTTACCCAGGTCAAGGGACGATTCCTACCCTCGTGTAGCTGTTTGGTTCCTTGCCACCTGTACTCAGCCTCACTTTGCAGTTGATAGACTGCAAAGGCTACTTTTGGTTGATCAGGGGTACGGAGTATATTGAACAGTTTTTCTAACTCCCTCAACCATTCCTCAGCTACAACAGGGTCACAGGTACCTCTGAATACCGGAGGTCTAGCCTTCGGGAATTCAGCCCACCCCAGGTTATTCCCCTCATGGTGCCCATCATCATGTTGATCATGGTTTGGGGTATTATGATTTCCCTGGGCCTGGCGGAGTACCTCAGTAGTTGCTGAGGCTTGGTTCCTCTTTGCTTGTGCGATGTTCACAAATGCGTGCATCATTTGACGAATCATGTCCCTTCCAGGTTGCCTATTGTCAACATCTCTCCAGGTATTTGCCATAGCTTTTTGCTAAACTAGAATATCACTATGGTGATCAATCTCAATAATATTATTGAACAGAGAAAAATACAGCAAATAGAGGAGACATGTAACAATCTAGGGTTCTTAGCACAAACATAGACTTAGTTCACTCAAACTGTCAAGACTGGCTGACTTTATCAAATCAGTGTTTATGTTAGGCTATTCTACCTACGAAACATTAGAGTTCTAAAAACTGTGCTCTGATACCATAATGTAACGTCCTAGTTTCTTAATTGATTTTGTTTGCGGAATTAGGTTGTAAACTTAACTTTTAAAATCCCTGTCTAATTTTCTTTTCTTTTCGTTTCTTATGGGAGTAATAAATGTCAAGTTCTATCCCAAGGATCGCTTACTCTCAGTTGGTTATTTAAACCTAAAAAACTAGAAGTTACGTGTTTCTTACTCTCGCGCTCTCCCAAAAATCATTTTTTTGTACATATAAGGATAATAAGATAAAGCGAGGTACTAACCTCATTGCATTTCCCAACCAGTATGTAAACTAGGTCTACCGCATACATCCACATATACATACATCCATAAGTTTAATAGTTAGTGGCACGCAGGCCTAAATATATAGCTTC
>JAAIUW010000016.1:42500-44453 GCA_014851425.1 Senna tora | reverse complement strand
TTCCTTGACACTTCTTGGGAGTTTCCTTGTGTCATAGGCTTCATTTTGACCCCTCACTGCACGTGAGATTTTGCCTAGAAAAAAAATTTGACCCATGGGTGATTGATTTTGGGTGACGGCGATCCCCGTGTCGACCACCCGGGCGACCGACTCGGATGGCCTTGAAACTTCTTGGGAGGCTTTCCTTGTGTCCATATGGAGTCATTTGACTCAGCATATGCACGTGAGATTCTGTCCTAGAAAAAAAGTTGACCCATTGGTGATGGATTTTTGGGTGGACGGCGATCCACGCGGTCCGACCGCCGGGCGACCGACTCGGATGGCCTTGAAACTTCTTGGGAGGCTTCCTTGTGTCATATGGGATCAATTTGACTCAGCATATGCACCTGAGATTCTGCCTAGAAAAAAAGTTGACCCATGGGGTGATTGATTTTGGGTGGACGGCGATCCAAGTCGGCGTCCATCGAAGATTGGCCGCCGCGCAAGTCGTATTGCCTTGAAACTTCTTGGGAGGTTTCCTTGTGTCATAGGCTTCATTTTGACCCATCACATGCACGTGATATTCCTGCCTAGAAAAAAAGTTGACCCATGGGTGATTGATTTGGGTGGACGGCGATCCACGCGGTCGACCACCGGGCGACCGACTCGGATGGCCTTGAAACTTCTTGGGAGGCTTCCTTGTGTCATAGGGATCATTTGACTCGGCATATGCACTTGAGATTCTGCCTAGAAAAAAAGTTGACCCATGAGTGATTGATTTTGGGTGGACGGCGACCGACGGCGATCCATGTCGTCGTCCATCGATGATTTGGCCGCGCGCAAGTCGATTGCCTTGAAACTTCTTGGGAGGCTTCCTTGTGTCATAGGCTTCATCTTGACCCATCATATGCACGTGAGATTTTGCATAGAAAAAAAGTTCACACCACGACTCATTGATTTTGGTGGACGCGATCCACGTGGTCGACCGCGCGGCGACCGACTCGGATGGCCTTGAAACTTCTCGTGAGGCTTCCTTGTGTCATAGGCTTCATTTGACCCATCACATGCACGTGAGATTCTGCCTAGAAAAAAAAGTTGACCCATGGGTGATTGATTTTGGGTGGACGGCGATCCACGTGGTCGACCACCGGGCGACCGACTCGGATGGCCTTGAACTTCTTGGGAGGCTTCCTTGTGTCATAGGCTTCATTTTGACCCATCACATGCACGTGAGATTTTGCCTAGAAAAAAATTTGACCCACGACTCATTGATTTTTGATGGGCGGCGATCCACGTGGTCGACCGCCGGGCTACCGACTCGGATGGCCTTGAAACTTCTCGGGAGGCTTCCTTGTGTCATAGGGATCATTTTGACCCATCACATGCACGTGAGATTCTGCCTAGAAAAAAAATTTGACCCACGACTCATTGATTTTGATGGACGCGATCCACTCGGTCGACCGACTCGGATGGCCTTGAAACTTCTCGGGAGGGTTCCTTGTGTGATGGGGATCATTTTGACTCAGCATTTGCACGTGAGATTTTGCCTAGAAAAAAAGGTGACCCACGACTCATTGATTTCTGAGCGTCGCCGACCGACAACGACCCACAGTACCCGCCCCAGGCCACAAGCCTCAAGCCCAAGTCCCAAGCCCAAGCCCAAGTCCCAAGTCCAGTCCTTTATAAAATAAAAATATATATAATTTTTTATTTTTCCACATTTTGAATAATTTTGGCGCCGCATCCAAAACGACGTCCGATCCCTCGCAACTGCGTTGCCCGATCAAATTTCGGACCGCCCATTATCGTTCCCAGCGCGAGAGAATTATTGGGCACATTACACTGCGAGTGCGGCGCGTACCGGTGGTAGGGTAAATGAGACCCATATCGTGACAACGTTCTCCAACAAATTTTGTGCATCTATTTTCACGTGGGTGACATTACGTTGGGGAGGGACGGGTTATATCGGCGGCG
>JAAIUW010000016.1:30000-32500 GCA_014851425.1 Senna tora | reverse complement strand
TCGACCGCCGGGCGACCGACTCGGATGGCCTTGAAACTTCTTGGGAGGCTTCCTTGTGTCATAGGGATCATTTTGACCCAGCATATGCACGTGAGATTCTGCCTAGAAAAAAAGTTGACCCATGGGTGATTGATTTTGGGTGGACGGCGATCCAAGTCGTCGTCCATCGAAGATTTGGCCGCGCGCAAGTCGGATTGCCTTGAAACTTCTTGGGAGGTTTCCTTGTGTCATAGGCTTCATTTTGACCCATCACATGCACGTGAGATTTTGCCTAGAAAAAAATTTGACCCATGGGTGATTGATTTTGGGTGGACGGCGATCCCCGTGGTCGACCACCGGGCGACCGACTCGGATGGCCTTGAAACTTCTTGGGAGGCTTCCTTGTGTCATAGGGATCATTTTGACTCAGCATATGCACGTGAGATTCTGCCTAGAAAAAAAGTTGACCCATGGGTGATTGATTTTGGGTGGACGGCGATCCACGCGGTCGACCGCCGGGCGACCGACTCGGATGGCCTTGAAACTTCTTGGGAGGCTTCCTTGTGTCATAGGGATCAATTTGACTCAGCATATGCACCTGAGATTCTGCCTAGAAAAAAAGTTGACCCATGGGTGATTGATTTTGGGTGGACGGCGATCCAAGTCGGCGTCCATCGAAGATTTGGCCGCGCGCAAGTCGGATTGCCTTGAAACTTCTTGGGAGGTTTCCTTGTGTCATAGGCTTCATTTTGACCCATCACATGCACGTGAGATTCTGCCTAGAAAAAAAGTTGACCCATGGGTGATTGATTTTGGGTGGACGGCGATCCACGCGGTCGACCACCGGGCGACCGACTCGGATGGCCTTGAAACTTCTTGGGAGGCTTCCTTGTGTCATAGGGATCATTTTGACTCGGCATATGCACGTGAGATTCTGCCTAGAAAAAAAGTTGACCCATGAGTGATTGATTTTGGGTGGACGGCGACCGACGGCGATCCATGTCGTCGTCCATCGATGATTTGGCCGCGCGCAAGTCGGATTGCCTTGAAACTTCTTGGGAGGCTTCCTTGTGTCATAGGCTTCATCTTGACCCATCATATGCACGTGAGATTTTGCATAGAAAAAAAGTTCACCCACGACTCATTGATTTTGGGTGGACGGCGATCCACGTGGTCGACCGCCGGGCGACCGACTCGGATGGCCTTGAAACTTCTCGTGAGGCTTCCTTGTGTCATAGGCTTCATTTTGACCCATCACATGCACGTGAGATTCTGCCTAGAAAAAAAGTTGACCCATGGGTGATTGATTTTGGGTGGACGGCGATCCACGTGGTCGACCACCGGGCGACCGACTCGGATGGCCTTGAAACTTCTTGGGAGGCTTCCTTGTGTCATAGGCTTCATTTTGACCCATCACATGCACGTGAGATTTTGCCTAGAAAAAATTTGACCCACGACTCATTGATTTTTGATGGGCGGCGATCCACGTGGTCGACCGCCGGGCTACCGACTCGGATGGCCTTGAAACTTCTCGGGAGGCTTCCTTGTGTCATAGGGATCATTTTGACCCATCACATGCACGTGAGATTCTGCCTAGAAAAAAATTTGACCCACGACTCATTGATTTTTGATGGACGGCGATCCACTCGGTCGACCGACTCGGATGGCCTTGAAACTTCTCGGGAGGGTTCCTTGTGTGATGGGGATCATTTTGACTCAGCATTTGCACGTGAGATTTTGCCTAGAAAAAAAGGTGACCCACGACTCATTGATTTCTGAGCGTCGCCGACCGACAACGACCCACAGTACCCGGCCCCAGGCCACAAGCCTCAAGCCCAAGTCCCAAGCCCAAGCCCAAGTCCCAAGTCCAAGTCCTTTATAAAATAAAAATATATATAATTTTTTATTTTTCCACATTTTTGAATAATTTTTGGCGCCGCATCCAAAACGACGTCCGATCCCTCGCAACTGCGTTGCCCGATCAAATTTCGGACCGCCCATTATCGTTCCCGCGCGAGAGAATTATTGGGCACATTACACTGCGAGTGCGGCGCGTACCGGTGGTAGGGTAAATGAGACCCATATCGTGACAACGTTCTCCAACAAATTTTGTGCATCTATTTTCACGTGGGTGACATTACGTTGGGGAGGGACGGGTTATATCGGCGGCGGCATTTTTAGAGATCGCCGAAACACGGCGGCGGTCCGCGGCGGCCGGCGGTGGCCATCGGTGGTTGCCGGCCACCGAGGTGCCACGTCCCAAGGCCTCCCTCCAAGGGACCACCCGCATGACTAGTGGGCAAGCATGGGTCATGGGGTGAAGGGGGAGCATGCATGGCACATGACCTCCAAAGGCTCAACTACTACTACCCCCCTAAAGAGCTTATTTCACTTTTGACCCCTCCCCATGAGATGATATCCTTTTTTCTACTGGAACATAAGTTTTTTTTTGTACCTAGAGATCGAATCTTGCCATGAAAATTTACAGGCATTCTTACAAAAAATATATAAGCTTAACCCC
>JAAIUW010000016.1:17500-20000 GCA_014851425.1 Senna tora | reverse complement strand
GCCTTGAAACTTCTTGGGAGGCTTCCTTGTGTCATAGGGATCATTTTGACTCAGCATATGCACGTGAGATTCTGCCTAGAAAAAAAGTTGACCCATGGGTGATTGATTTTGGGTGGACGGCGATCCACGCGGTCGACCGCCGGGCGACCGACTCGGATGGCCTTGAAACTTCTTGGGAGGCTTCCTTGTGTCATAGGGATCAATTTGACTCAGCATATGCACCTGAGATTCTGCCTAGAAAAAAAGTTGACCCATGGGTGATTGATTTTGGGTGGACGGCGATCCAAGTCGGCGTCCATCGAAGATTTGGCCGCGCGCAAGTCGGATTGCCTTGAAACTTCTTGGGAGGTTTCCTTGTGTCATAGGCTTCATTTTGACCCATCACATGCACGTGAGATTCTGCCTAGAAAAAAAGTTGACCCATGGGTGATTGATTTTGGGTGGACGGCGATCCACGCGGTCGACCACCGGGCGACCGACTCGGATGGCCTTGAAACTTCTTGGGAGGCTTCCTTGTGTCATAGGGATCATTTTGACTCGGCATATGCACGTGAGATTCTGCCTAGAAAAAAAGTTGACCCATGAGTGATTGATTTTGGGTGGACGGCGACCGACGGCGATCCATGTCGTCGTCCATCGATGATTTGGCCGCGCGCAAGTCGGATTGCCTTGAAACTTCTTGGGAGGCTTCCTTGTGTCATAGGCTTCATCTTGACCCATCATATGCACGTGAGATTTTGCATAGAAAAAAAGTTCACCCACGACTCATTGATTTTGGGTGGACGGCGATCCACGTGGTCGACCGCCGGGCGACCGACTCGGATGGCCTTGAAACTTCTCGTGAGGCTTCCTTGTGTCATAGGCTTCATTTTGACCCATCACATGCACGTGAGATTCTGCCTAGAAAAAAAGTTGACCCATGGGTGATTGATTTTGGGTGGACGGCGATCCACGTGGTCGACCACCGGGCGACCGACTCGGATGGCCTTGAAACTTCTTGGGAGGCTTCCTTGTGTCATAGGCTTCATTTTGACCCATCACATGCACGTGAGATTTTGCCTAGAAAAAAATTTGACCCACGACTCATTGATTTTTGATGGGCGGCGATCCACGTGGTCGACCGCCGGGCTACCGACTCGGATGGCCTTGAAACTTCTCGGGAGGCTTCCTTGTGTCATAGGGATCATTTTGACCCATCACATGCACGTGAGATTCTGCCTAGAAAAAAATTTGACCCACGACTCATTGATTTTTGATGGACGGCGATCCACTCGGTCGACCGACTCGGATGGCCTTGAAACTTCTCGGGAGGGTTCCTTGTGTGATGGGGATCATTTTGACTCAGCATTTGCACGTGAGATTTTGCCTAGAAAAAAAGGTGACCCACGACTCATTGATTTCTGAGCGTCGCCGACCGACAACGACCCACAGTACCCGGCCCCAGGCCACAAGCCTCAAGCCCAAGTCCCAAGCCCAAGCCCAAGTCCCAAGTCCAAGTCCTTTATAAAATAAAAATATATATAATTTTTTATTTTTCCACATTTTTGAATAATTTTTGGCGCCGCATCCAAAACGACGTCCGATCCCTCGCAACTGCGTTGCCCGATCAAATTTCGGACCGCCCATTATCGTTCCCCGCGCGAGAGAATTATTGGGCACATTACACTGCGAGTGCGGCGCGTACCGGTGGTAGGGTAAATGAGACCCATATCGTGACAACGTTCTCCAACAAATTTTGTGCATCTATTTTCACGTGGGTGACATTACGTTGGGGAGGGACGGGTTATATCGGCGGCGGCATTTTTAGAGATCGCCGAAACACGGCGGCGGTCCGCGGCGGCCGGCGGTGGCCATCGGTGGTTGCCGGCCACCGAGGTGCCACGTCCCAAGGCCTCCCTCCAAGGGACCACCCGCATGACTAGTGGGCAAGCATGGGTCATGGGGTGAAGGGGGAGCATGCATGGCACATGACCTCCAAAGGCTCAACTACTACTACCCCCCTAAAGAGCTTATTTCACTTTTGACCCCTCCCCATGAGATGATATCCTTTTTTCTACTGGAACATAAGTTTTTTTTGTACCTAGAGATCGAATCTTGCCATGAAAATTTACAGGCATTCTTACAAAAAATATATAAGCTTAACCCCTGAATTTTAGAATTTTTGGACACCTACAGAATATTTTATGATTTTTTGAAGTCGAAACTTCAAAAAATCCTAGAAAATAGAAAATTAGTCCGGTTGCAACCAAACTTCTTGGGAGGCCTCCTGGGCACATATATTGAATTTACATGCCAAGAAACAATAGGTTTCTTGCAAGAATACCCAACTTAATGACTTCTCAATGATTCGCAAAACTTCGAAAATTCCCAAAAAATAGAATGTATGTCGGATTGCCTTGAAACTTCTTGTGAGGCTTCCTTTTGTCATAGGCTTCATTTTGACCCGGCATATGCACGTGAGATTTTGAGCAGAAAAAAAGTTTACCCGTGCGTTATTGAT
>JAAIUW010000016.1:7500-10000 GCA_014851425.1 Senna tora | reverse complement strand
AAGGGAGGATTGGGGTAGTCACCGGAGAATGGTCATCCGACGAAGCAAACACCTCACGAATGGATAACATTTCGAAGGGACGGGCCGTTTCCATCAAATGGCAGCCTATCGCCGCGACCACGGCCAACAGTCGCGAGGCTAGCCCCTCAATACCCATCATCCCGCAAAGAATTTCACCACACGATTGGATCGCCTTTTGAATGGGCATGACTTCGTCGGATCCCTCCCGGCTATCCCCCAATGTAATAACCCTCTCTAGTGCCTCCCCTTTTAAAAAGGGAGGATTGGGGGAGTCGCCGAGGAATGGTCACCCGACAAAGCGAACACCTCACGAATGGATAAACCTTCGAAGGGACAACATATACCGAAGGGACGGGCCGTTGCCATCAAATGGCAGCCTATCACCGCGACCACGACCAACAGTCGCGAGGCTAGCCCCCCAGTACCCATCATCCCGCAAAGGATGTCACCACTCGATTGGATCGCCCGTTGAATGGGCATGACTTCGTCGGATCTCTCCCGGCTATCCCCCAATACAATAACCCTCTCTAGTGCCTCCCCTTTTAAAAAGGGAGGATTGGGGGAGTCGCCGGAGAATGGTCATCCGACAAAGCCAACACCTCACGAATGGATAACCCTTCGAAGGGACAACTTATACCGAAGGGACGGGCCGTTGCCATCAAATGGCAGCATATCACCGCGACCACGGCCAACAATCGCGAGACAATTTATACCGAAGGGACGAGGCATTTATCTCGAAAGCCACCAACGTAACCACGGCAAACAATCACGAGTTAATCCCGCAACATCACCGACAACTTTGGCCGACCACCGACCACGGAATTTTCGACGTTACCCACACATCCCACGGCCTCCCCTTGAAAAAGGAAGGTTTTTTTTGTTCGCCGGAAAATCCTACTCCGGCGGCCGGAAAAGTCGCCGGAGACGGTGGTGGTCGCCGGCCGTGGTTGCCGGCGTGGTGGTGGTCAGCCACCGGCCATGGCCAAGCCAAAAATAAGCTAGAGGCATACTGATGACGTGGCAGGGGGGGCATGCATGGCACATGACCTCCAAAGTCTCAACTACTACTACCCCCCTAAAGAGCTTATTTCACTTTTGACCCCTCCCCATGAGATGATATCCTTTTTGCTGCTGGAACATAAGTTTTTTTTTGTACCTAGAGATCGAATTTTGCCATGAAATTTTACAGGCATTCTTACAAAAAATATATAAGCTTAACCCCAAAATTTCAGAATTTTTGGACACCTACAGAATATTTTATGATTTTTTGAAGTCGGAATTTCAAAAAATCCTAGAAAATCGAAAATAACTCCAATTGCCACCAAACTTCGTGGGAGCCCTCCTGGGCACATTTATTGATTTTACATGCCCAGAAACAAGAGTTTTCTTGCAAGAATAATAAAATTAAAGGCTTATCAATCATTTGCAAAATTTCGAATAATCACGAAAAATAGAATATATATTGGTTTGCCTTGAAACTTCTTGGGAGGCTTCCTTGTGTCATAGGGATCATTTTGACTCAGCATATGCACGTGAGATTCTGCCTAGAAAAAAAGTTGACCCATGGGTGATTGATTTTGGGTGGACGGCGATCCAAGTCGTCGTCCATCGAAGATTTGGCCGCGCGCAAGTCGGATTGCCTTGAAACTTCTTGGGAGGTTTCCTTGTGTCATAGGCTTCATTTTGACCCATCATATGCACGTGAGATTTTGCCTAGAAAAAAAGTTGACCCACGACTCATTGATTTTTGATGGACGGCGATCCACGTGGTCGACCGCCGGGCGACCGACTCGGATGGCCTTGAAACTTCTTGGGAGGCTTCCTTGTGTCATAGGGATCATTTTGACCCAGCATATGCACGTGAGATTCTGCCTAGAAAAAAAGTTGACCCATGGGTGATTGATTTTGGGTGGACGGCGATCCAAGTCGTCGTCCATCGAAGATTTGGCCGCGCGCAAGTCGGATTGCCTTGAAACTTCTTGGGAGGTTTCCTTGTGTCATAGGCTTCATTTTGACCCATCACATGCACGTGAGATTTTGCCTAGAAAAAAATTTGACCCATGGGTGATTGATTTTGGGTGGACGGCGATCCCCGTGGTCGACCACCGGGCGACCGACTCGGATGGCCTTGAAACTTCTTGGGAGGCTTCCTTGTGTCATAGGGATCATTTTGACTCAGCATATGCACGTGAGATTCTGCCTAGAAAAAAAGTTGACCCATGGGTGATTGATTTTGGGTGGACGGCGATCCACGCGGTCGACCGCCGGGCGACCGACTCGGATGGCCTTGAAACTTCTTGGGAGGCTTCCTTGTGTCATAGGGATCAATTTGACTCAGCATATGCACCTGAGATTCTGCCTAGAAAAAAAGTTGACCCATGGGTGATTGATTTTGGGTGGACGGCGATCCAAGTCGGCGTCCATCGAAGATTTGGCCGCGCGCAAGTCGGATTGCCTTGAAACTTCTTGGGAGGTTTCC
>JAAIUW010000224.1:0-45134 GCA_014851425.1 Senna tora | reverse complement strand
AATATCAAGTTTTCGAAACACTCATTCGCTACAACTGATGAATATCAAGTTTCCGAAACACTAATCGGCGAAAAACTGATGAATACCAAGTTTTCGAAACACTCATCGGCGAAAACAGATTAACAAGAAAATCAAGTTTTCGAAAAACTCATCGGCAAAAACTGATGAATATTAAGTTTTCGAAACACTCACCGCACGAAAACTAATGAATATCAAGTTTTCGAAACACTCATCGGCAAAAACTGATTAACAAGAAAAAGAAGTTCTCGAAACACTCAATTGCGAAAACTGATGAATATCAAGTTTTCGAATCACTAATCGGCGAAAACTGATGAATGTTAAGTTTTCGAAACACTCATCGGCGAACACAGAATAACTAGAACATCATGTTTTTGAAAACACTCATTAGCGAAAACTGATGAATATCAAGTTTTCAAAACACTCATCGGCGAAAACTGATTAACAAGAAAATCAAGTTCTCGAAACACTCAATTGCGAAAACTGATGAATATCATGTTTCCGAAACACTAATCTGCGAAAACTGATGAGTATCAAGTCTTCGGAACACTCATCTGCAAAAACAGATTAACAAGAAAATCAAGTTTTCGAAACATTCAAAGGCGAAAAATGATGAATATCAAGTTTTCGAAACATTCACCGACGAGAACTGATGAATTTCATGTTATGGAATCGCTTATCAGCAAAAACTGATTAACAAGAAAATCAAGTTTTCGAAACATTCATTGGCGAAAACTGATGAATATCAAGCTTTCGAAATACTCACCGGCGAAAACTGATGATTATCAAGGTATCAAATCACTTATCGGCGAAAATTGATTAACAAGAAAATGAAGTTTTCGAAACACACATTGGTTAAAACTGATGAATATCAAGTTTTCGACACACTCACCGGCGAAAACTAATTAACAAGAAAAGCAAGTTTTCACAACATTCATTGGCGAAAACTGATGAATATCAAGTTTCCGAAACACTAATTGATGAAAACTGATGAATATCATGTTTTCGAAACACTCATCGGCGAAAACTAATAAACTAGAAAATCTAGTTCTTAAAACACTCATTAGCGAAAACTAAAGAATATTTTGTTCTCGTAACCGTCATCGGCGAAAACAGATTAAGAAGAAAATCAAGTTTTCGAAGCACTCATTGGCGAAAGATGAAGAATATCAAGTTTCGGAAACAGTCGCCGGCGAAAACTTATAAATCTCATGTTTTCAAAACACTCATCGGCGAAAACTTGTTAACAAGAAAATCAAGTTTCCGAAAAACTCGTTGGCGAAAACTGATGAATTTCAAGTTCTTGAAACACTCAACGGTGAAAACTGATTAACAAGAAAATCAAGTTTTCGAAACACTCATTGGCGAAAGTTGATGAATATCTTGTTTTCGAAACACTTCCTGGCGAAAACTGATGAATATCAAGTTTTCGAAACACTTATCGGCGAAAACTGATTAACAAGAAAATCAAGTTTTCGATACACTCATTGGCAAAAACTGATGAATATAATGTTTTCGAAACACTATCCAGCGAAAATTGATTAACAAGAAAATCATGTTTTGAAACCCTCACCGGCGAAAACTGATGAATATCAAGTTTCCGAAACACTAATCTGCGAAAACTGATGAATATCAACTTTTCAAAACAGTCATCGGCGAAAACTGATTAACAAGAAAACCAAGTTTTCGAAACACTCATTGGCGAAAACTGATGAATATCAAGTTTTCAAAACACTCACCGGCACAAACTGGTGAATATAATGTTTTCAAAACAATCATCGGCGAAAACTGATTAACAAGAAAATCTATTTTTCGAAAGACTCATTGGCAAAAACTAATGAATATCAAGTTTCCGAAACACTAATCGACGAAAACTGATCAATTTCAGGTTTTCGAAACACTCATCGGCCAAAACTAATTAACAAGAAAATCAAGTTTTCGAAACATTCATTGGCGAAAACCGATGAAAATCAAGTTTTCGAAACACTCACCGGCGAAAACTGATGTAAATCAAGTTTTCAAAACACTCATTTGCGAAAACTGATGAATATCAAGTTTTCGAAAAACTCACCGGCGAAAACTGATGAATATCAAGTTTTCGAAACACTCATCGGCGAAAACTGATTAACAAGAAAATCAAGTTCTCGATACACTCATTGTCGAAAACTGATGAATATCATGTTTCCGAAACACCATCCAGCGAAAATTGATTAACAAGAAAATCATGTTTTCGAAACCCTCACCGGCGAAAACTAACGATTATCAAGTTTTCGAAACACTCATAGGCAGAACCGATGAATATCATGTTTCCGAAACACTAATCTGCGAAAACTGATGAATATCAACTTTTCGAAACACTGATCGGCGAAAACTAATTAACAAGAAAATCAAGTTTTCGAAACACTCATTGGTGAAAACTGATGAATATCAAGTTTTCGAAATAATCACAGGTGAAAACTGATGAATATGAAGTTTTCGATACACTTATCGGCGAAAACTAATTGACAAGACAAGAATGTTTTTGAAACACTCATTAGCGAAAATGGATGAATATCACGTTTTCGAAACACTCATCGGCGAAAGCTGATGAATATAATGTTTTCAATACATTCATCGGCGAAAACTAATTTACAAGAATATCAAGTTTTCGAAACACTAATCGGCGAAAACTGATGAATATCAAGTTTTCGAAATACTAATCGGCGAAAACTGATAAATATCAAGTTTTCGAAACACTCGTCGGTGAAAACTGATTCACGAAAAAATCAAGTTTTCGAAACACTCATCGGCGAAAACTGATGAATATCAAGTTTTCGAAACACTCATTAGCAAAAACTGATGAATATCATGTTTCTGAAACACTAACTAGCGAAAACTGATGAATATCAAGTTTTTAAAACACTCATCGGCAAAAACTGATTAACAAGAAAATCAAGTTTTCGAAACACTCATTGGCGAAAACAAATGAATATCAAGTTTTCGAAACACTCATCGGCGAAAACTGATTAACAAGAAAATCAAGTTTTTGAAACACTCATTGGCAAAAATTGATTTACAAGAAAATAAGTTTTTGAAACACTCATTCGCGAAAACTGATGAATATCATGTTTTCGAAACACTCACCGGCGAAAACTGATTAATAAGAAAATCATGTTTTTGAAACACTCATTTGCAGAACTGATGAATATCAAGTTTCCGAAACACTAATCAGTGAAAATTGTTGAATATCTACTTTTCGAAACACTGATCCGCGAAAACTGATTAACAAGAAAATCCAGTTTTCGAGACATTCATTGGCGAAAACCGATGACTATGAAGTTTTCGAAACACTCACCGGGAAAACTGATGAATATCAAATTATCGAAACACCCATCGGCGAAAACTGATTAACAAGAAAATCATGTTTTCGAACCACTCATTTGCGAAAACTGATAGGTATAAAGTTTTCGAAACACTCATCAGTGAAACTGATTAACGAGAAAATCAAGTTTTCGAAACACTAATCAGCGAAAATTGATGAATATCAAGTTTTTGAAACACTCAATGGCGAAAACAGATTAACAAGAAAATCAAGTTTTCGAAATATTCATTGGCGAAAACTGATGAATAACAAGTTTTGAAACGCTCACCGGCGAAAACTAATGAATATCAAGTTTTCGAATTACTCATTGGTGAAAACTGATTAACAAAAAAATCAAGTTTTCGAAACACTCATGGTCGAATACTGATGCATATCAAGTTTTCAAAACACTCATTAGCAAAAACTGATTAATATCCATTTTTCAAAACACTCACCGGCGAAAACTTATGAATATCAAGTTTTCCAAATACTCATCGGCGAAAACTGATTAACAAGAAAATCAAGTTTTTAAAACACTTATTGGCGAAAACTGATGAAGTTGAAGTTTTTGAAACATTCACCGGCAAAAGTTGATTAACAAGAAAATCAAGTTTTCGAAACACTCATTGGCGAAAACTGTTGAATATTAAGTTTTCGACATATTCACCGGCGAAAACTGTTGAATATTAAGTTTTTGAAACACTCATCGGCAAAAACTATTTAGCAAGAAAATCAAGTTTTAGAAACACTCATTGGAGAAAATTGATGAATATGAAGTTTTCGAAACACTCATCGGCGAAAACTGATTAACAAGAAAATTACGTTTTCGAAACTCTCGTTGGCGAAAACTGATGAATATCAAGTTTTCAAAACACTAATCGTCGAAAACTGATGAATATCTAGTTTTCGAAACACTCTTCAGCGAAAAGTAATTAACAAGAAAATCAAGTTTTCGAAACATTCATTGGCAAAAACAGATGAATATCAAGTTTTTGAAACACTCACCGGCGAAAACTGATGAATATCAAGTTTTCGAATCACTCATCGACGAAAATTGATTATCAAGAAAATCAAGTTTTCGAAACACTCATGGGCGAAAATTGATGAATATTAAGTTTTCGAAACACTCATCTGCGAAAACTGATTAACAAGAAAATCAAGTTTTTGAAACACTCATTGGTGAAAAGTGAGGAATATCATGTTTTTGAAACACCCACGGCGAAAACTGAAGAATATCAAGTTTTCGAAACACTCATTGGCGAAAACTGATGAATATCAAGTTTCCGAAACACTAATGAATATGACGTTTTCGAAACACTCATTGGGGCAAACTGATGAATATCAAGTTTCCAAAACACTAAACGGCAAAAACTGATGGACACCAAGTTTCCGAAGCACTCATCGGCGAAAACTGATAAACAAGAAATCAAGTTTTCAAAACACTCAATTGCGAAAACTAATGAATATCAAGTTGGCGAAACACTAATTGGCGAAAAATAATGAATATCAAGTTTTCGAAACACTCATCGGCGAAAACTGATTAACAAGAAAATCAAGTTTTTGAAACACTCATTGGCTAAATTTGATGAATATCAAGTTTTCGAAACACTAATCAGCGAAAACTGATTAATATCATGTTTTCGAAACACACATCAGCCAAAACTGATTAACAAGAAAATCAAGTTTTCGAAACACTCATTGGCGAAAACTGATGAATATCAAGTTCTCGAAACACTCACCGGCGAAAACTGATGAATATCAAGTTGTCGAATCACTCATCGGCGAAAACTGATTAACAAGAAAATCAAGTTCTCGAAACACTCAATTGCGAAAACTGATTAATATCAAGTTTCTGAAACACTAATCGGCGAAAATTGATGAATGTTAAGTTTTCGAAACACTCATTGGCGAAAACTGATTAACAAGAAAATCAAGTTCTCGAAACACTCAATTGCGAAAACTAATATATATCAAGTCTCCGAAACACTAATCAGCGAAAACTAATGAATGTTAAGTTTTGCGAAACACTCATCGGCGAAAATTGATTAACAAGAAAATGAAGTTTTCGAAACACTCAATTACGAAAACTGATGAATATACAGTTTTCGAAACACTAATCGGCGTAAACTGATGAATATGAAGTTTTCGAAACACTCATTGGCGAAAACTGATTATCATGAAAATCAAGTTTTCGAAACACTAATTGGCGAAAACTGATGAATATCAAGTTTCCGAAACACTAATCGACGAAAACTGATGAATATCAAGTTTTCCAAACACTCATCGGCGAAAACTGATTTACAAGAAAATCAAGTTTCGAAACATTCATTGGCGAAAACTGATGAATATCAAGTTTTCGAAACACTCACCGGCAAAAACTGATGAATATCAACTTTTCGAATCACTCATCGGTGAAAACTGATTAACAAGGAAATGAAGTTTTTGAAACACTCATGGGCATATATTAAGTTTTCGTAACACTCATTTGCGAAAACTTATTAACAAGAAAATCAAGTTTTTGAAACACTCATTGGCGAAAACTGATGAGTATCAAGTTTTTGAAACACTCACCGGCGAAAACTGAACAATATCAGGTTTTCGAAACACTCATTGGCGAAAATTGATGAATATGATGTTTCCGAAACACTAATCGGCAACAAAAAATGAAAATTACGTTTTCAAAACACTCGTTGGCAAAAACTGATGAATATCAAGTTTTCAAAACACTAATCGGCGAAAACTGATGAATATCAAGTTCTCAAAACACTCATCGGCGAAAACTGAGTAACAAGAAAATCAAGTTTTCGAAACACTTATGGGCGAAAACTGGTGAATATCGAGTTTTTGAAACACTGACCGGCGAAAATTGATTAACATCAAGTTTTCGTAACACTCATCGACGAAAATTGATTATCAAGAAAATCAAGTTTTCGAAACACTCATTGGCGAAAATTGATGAATATTAAGTTTTCGAAACACTCATCTGCGAAAACTGATTAACAAGAAAATCAAGTTTTTGAAACACTCATTGGTGAAAAGTGAGGAATATCATGTTTTTGAAACACCCACGGCGAAACTGAAGAATATCAAGTTTTCGAAACACTCATTGGCGAAAACTGATGAATATCAAGTTTCCGAAACACTAATGAATATGACGTTTTCGAAACACTCATTGGGGCAAACTGATGAATATCAAGTTTCCGAAACACTAAACGGCAAAAACTGATGGACACCAAGTTTCCGAAGCACTCATCGGCGAAAACTGATAAACAAGAAAATCAAGTTTTCAAAACACTCAATTGCGAAAACTAATGAATATCAAGTTGGCGAAACACTAATTGGCGAAAAATAATGAATATCAAGTTTTCGAAACACTCATCGGCGAAAACTGATTAACAAGAAAATCAAGTTTTTGAAACACTCATTGGCTAAATTTGATGAATATCAAGTTTTCGAAACACTAATCAGCGAAAACTGATTAATATCATGTTTTCGAAACACACATCAGCCAAAACTGATTAACAAGAAAATCAAGTTTTCGAAAACACTCATTGGCGAAAACTGATGAATATCAAGTTCTCGAAACACTCACCGGCGAAAACTGATGAATATCAAGTTGTCGAATCACTCATCGGCGAAAACTGATTAACAAGAAAATCAAGTTCTCGAAACACTCAATTGCGAAAACTGATTAATATCAAGTTTCTGAAACACTAATCGGCGAAAATTGATGAATGTTAAGTTTTCGAAACACTCATTGGCGAAAACTGATTAACAAGAAATCAAGTTCTCGAAACACTCAATTGCGAAAACTAATATATATCAAGTCTCCGAAACACTAATCAGCGAAAACTAATGAATGTTAAGTTTTGCGAAACACTCATCGGCGAAAATTGATTAACAAGAAAATGAAGTTTTCGAAACACTCAATTACGAAAACTGATGAATATACAGTTTTCGAAACACTAATCGGCGTAAACTGATGAATATCAAGTTTTCGAAACACTCATCGGTGAAAACTGATTAACAAGAAAATCAAGTTTTCGAAACACTCATTGGCGAAAACTGATGAATATCAAGATTCCAAAACACTAATCGGCGAAAAATGATGAATATCAAGTTTCGAAACACTCATCGGCGAAAACTGATTAACAACAAAATCATGTTTATAAAACTCTCCTTGGTATAGACTTATGAAAATCAAGTTTCCGAAACACTAATCGGCGAAAATAGATGAATATCAAGTTTTCGAATCACTCATCGGTGAAAACTGATTAACAAGGAAATGAAGTTTTTGAAACACTCATGGGCATATATTAAGTTTTCGTAACACTCATTTGCGAAAACTTATTAACAAGAAAATCAAGTTTTTTGAAACACTCATTAGCGAAAACTGATGAGTATCAAGTTTTTGAAACACTCACCGGCGAAAATTGAAGAATATCAGGTTTTTGAAACACTCATTGGCGAAAACTGATGAATATCATGTTTCCGAAACACTAATTGGCAAAAAATAATGAAAATCAAGTTTTCGAAACACTCAATTGCGAAAACTGATAAACATCGAGTTTCCAAAACACTAATCGGTGAAAACCGATGAATATCATGTTTTCAAAATACTCATCGGTGAAAACTGATTAACAAGAAAATCAAGTTTTCGAAACATTCATTGGCAAAAACAGATGAATATCAAGTTTTTGAAACACTCACCGGCGAAAACTGATGAATATCAAGTTTTCGAATCACTCATCGACGAAAACTGATTAACAAGAAAATCAAGTTTTCGAAACACTCATGGGCGAAAATTGATGAATATCTAGTTTTTGAAACACTCATCTGCGAAAACTGATTAACTAGAAAATCAAGTTTTTGAAACACTCATTGGTGAAAAGTGAGGAATATCATGTTTTTGAAACACCCACGGCGAAAACTGAAGAATATCAAGTTTTCGAAACACTCATTGGCGAAAACTGATGAATATCAAGTTTCCGAAACACTAATGAATATGACGTTTTCGAAACACTCATTGGGGCAAACTGATGAATATCAAGTTTCCGAAACACTAAACGGCAAAAACTGATGGACACCAAGTTTCCGAAGCACTCATCGGCGAAAACTGATAAACAAGAAAATCAAGTTTTCAAAACACTCAATTGCGAAAACTAATGAATATCAAGTTGGCGAAACACTAATTGGCGAAAAATAATGAATATCAAGTTTTCGAAACACTCATCGGCGAAAACTGATTAACAAGAAAATCAAGTTTTTGAAACACTCATTGGCTAAATTTGATGAATATCAAGTTTTCGAAACACTAATCAGCGAAAACTGATTAATATCATGTTTTCGAAACACACATCAGCCAAAACTGATTAACAAGAAAATCAAGTTTTCGAAACACTCATTGGCGAAAACTGATGAATATCAAGTTCTCGAAACACTCACCGGCGAAAACTGATGAATATCAAGTTGTCGAATCACTCATCGGCGAAAACTGATTAACAAGAAAATCAAGTTCTCGAAACACTCAATTGCGAAAACTGATTAATATCAAGTTTCTGAAACACTAATCGGCGAAAATTGATGAATGTTAAGTTTTCGAAACACTCATTGGCGAAAACTGATTAACAAGAAAATCAAGTTCTCGAAACACTCAATTGCGAAAACTAATATATATCAAGTCTCCGAAACACTAATCAGCGAAAACTAATGAATGTTAAGTTTTGCGAAACACTCATCGGCGAAAATTGATTAACAAGAAAATGAAGTTTTCGAAACACTCAATTACGAAAACTGATGAATATAAAGTTTTCGAAACACTCATTGGCGAAAACTGATGAATATCAAGTTTTCGAAACACTCACCGGCAAAAATTGATTATCATGAAAATCAAGTTTTCGAAACACTCATTGGCGAAAACTAATGAATATCAAGTTTTCGAAACACTAATCAACGAAAACTGATGAATATCATGTTTTCGAAACACTCATCGGTGAAAACTGATTAACAAGAAAATCAAGTTTTCGAAACACTCATTGGCGAAAACTGATGAATATCAAGTTTTCGAAACACTCACCGGCGAAAACTGATGAATATCAAGTTTTCGAAACACTCATCGGCGAAAACTGATTAACAAGGAAATGAAGTTTTCGAAACACTCATGGGCATATATTAAGTTTTCGTAACACTCATTTGCGAAAACTTATTAACAAGAAAATCAAGTTTTTGAAACACTCATTGGCGAAAACTGATGAGTATTAAGTTTTTGAAACACTCACCGGCGAAAACTGAACAATATCAGGTTTTCGAAACACTCATTGGCGAAAATTGATGAATATGATGTTTCCGAAACACTAATCGGCAACAAAAAATGAAAATCAAGTTTTCGAAACACTCAATTGCGAAAATTGATAAATATCAAATTTCTGAAACAATAATCGGTGAAAACCGATGAATATCATGTTTTCAAAATACTCATCGGTGAAAACTGATTAACAAGAAAATCAAGTTTTCGAAACAATCACCGGGAAAAACGGATGAATATCCAGTTTTCAAAACACTCACTGGCGAAAACTGATTATCAAGAAAATCATGTTTTCGTAACACTCATGGGCGAAAACTGATGAATGTCAAGTTTTCGAAACACTCGCTGACAAAAACTGATGAATATCATATTTTCGAAACACTCATCGGGGAAAACTGATAAACAAGAAAATGATGTCTTCGAAAGACTCATTGGCGAATATTAGCTTTTCGTAACACTAATTTGCGAAAACTGAATAACATGAAAATGAAGTTTTTGAAACAATCATTGGTGAAAACTGATGAATTTCAACTTTTCGAAACATTCACCGGCGTAAATTGATTATCAAGAAAATCAAGTTGTCGAAACACTCATTGGCGAAAACAGATGAATATCAAGTTTGCGAAACACTAATCGGCGAAAACTGATGAATATCAAGGTTTCGAAACACTCATCGGCGAAAAATGATTTACAAGAAAATCAAGTTTTCGAAACATTCATTCGCAAAAACTGATGAATATCAAGTTTTCGAAACACTCACCCACGAAAACTGATGAATATCAAGTTTTTGAATGACTCACCGGCGAAAACAGATTAACAAGGAAATCAAGTTTTCGAAACACTCATGGGCGAATACTATGTTTTCAAAACACTCATTTGCAAAAACTAATTAACAAAAAAATCAAGTTTTCGAAACACTCATTGGTCAAAACTGATGAATTTCATGTTTTTGAAACATTCACTTGCAAGAATTTATTATCAAGAAAATCAAGTTTTCGAAACACTCATTGGCGAAAAATGATCATTATTATGATTTTGAAACATTCACCGGCGAAAACTGATGAATATCAAGTTAGCGAATCACTCATCGACAAAAACTGATTAACAAGAAAATCAAGTTTTTGAAAAACTCATTGGAGACTATTGATGAATATGAAGTTTTCGAAACACGCATCGGCGAAAATTAATTAACAAGAAAATTACGATTTTGAAACACTCGTCGGCGAAATCTGATGAGTATCAAGTTTCGAAAACACTAATCGGCGAAAACTGATGAATATCAAGATTTCGAAACACTCATCGGCAAGAACTGATTAACAAGAAAATCAAGTTTTCGAAACATTCATTGGCGAAAACTGATGAATATCAAGTTTTCGAATCACTCATCGACGAAAATTGATTATCAAGAAAATCAAGTTTTCGAAACACTCATGGGCGAAAACTGATGAATATTAAGTTTTCGAAACACACATCTGCGAAAACTGATTAACAAGAAAATAAAGTTTTTGAAACACTCATTGGCTAAATGTGAGGAATATCAAGTTTTTGAAACACTCACGGCGAAAACTGAAGAATATCAAGTTTTCGAAACACTCATTGGCGAAAATTGATGAATATCAAGTTTCCCAAACACTAATCGGCAAAAACTAATGAATATGAAGTTTTCGAAACACTCATTGGCAAAAACTGATGAATATCAAGTTTTCGAAGCACTCATCGGCGAAAATCAAGTTTTTGAAACACTCAATTGCGAAAACTGATGAATATCAAGTTTTTGAAACACTCATCGGCGAAAACTGATTAAGAAGAAAATCAAGTTTTCAAAATACTCATCGGCGAAAACTGATTTACAAGAAAATCAAATCTTCGAAACATTCATTGGCGAAATCTGATGAATATCAAGGTTTCGAAACACTAACCGGCAAAAACTGATGAATATCAAGTTTTCGAATCACTCATCGACGAAATATGATTGACAAGGAAATTAAGTTTTCGAAACACTCATCGGCAAATATTAAGTTTTCGTAACACTCATTTGCGACAACTGATTAACAAGAAAATCAAGTTTTCGAAACACTCATTGGCGAAAACTGATGAATATCATGTTTTTGAAACACTCACCGGCGGAAACTGAAGAATATCATGTTTCCGAAACACTAATCGGCAAAAAATAATGAAAATCACGTTTTCAAAACACTCATTGGCGAAAACTGATGAATATCAAGTTTCAGAAACACTAATCGGCGAAAACTGATGAATATCAATTTTTCGAAACAGTCATCGGCGAAAACTGATAAAACAAGAAAATCATGTTTTCGAATCACTCAATTGTAAAAACTGATAAATATCATGTTTCCGAAAGACTAATCGGTGAAAACGGATGAATACTAATTTTTCAAAACACTCATTGGCAAAAACTGATTATGAAGAAAACCAAGTTTTGGAAACATTCATTATGGATAACTGATGAATATCAGGTTTTCGATACACTCAACGGCGAAAACTGATTTACAAGATTAACATGTTTTTGAAACACTCGAAATCTGATGAATATCAAGTTTTCGAAACACTCACCGACGAAAACTGATCAATATCAAGTTTTTGAAACACTCATCGACGAAAACTGATTAAGAAGAAAATCAAGTTTTCGAAACATTAATTGGCGAAAACTAATCAATATCATGTTCTCGAAACACTAATCTACGAAAACTGATGAATATCAAGTTTTTGAAACACTGATCGACGAAAACTAATTACCAAGAAAGTAAAATTTTCGAAACACTCCTGGGCAAATATTAAGTTCTTGTAACACTCATTTGCGAAAACTGATTAACAAGAAAATGAAGCTTTCCAAACTCTCATTGTTTAAAACTGATTAATTTCAAGTTTTCCAAACATTCACCGGCGAAAATTGATTAACAAGAAAATCAAGTTTTCGACTCATTGGCGAAAACTGATCAATATTAAGTTTTCGAAACATTCACTAGCGAAAACTGATGAATATCAAGTGAGCGTATCACTCATCAGTAAAAACTGATTAACAAGAAAATCAAGTTTTCGAAACACTCATTGACGAAAATTGATGAATAGGAAGTTTTCGAAACACTCATCAGCGAAAACTGAATAACAAGAAAATTACAATTTCGAAACTCTCGTTGTCGAAAACTGATGGATATCAAGTTCCCGAAACACTAATCAGCGATAACTGATGAATATCAAGTTTTCGAAACTCTCATCGGTGAAAACTGATTAACAAGAAAATCAAGTTTTCGAAATACTCACCTGCGAAAACTTAAGAATATCATGTTTCCGAAACACTAATCGGCGAAAAGTGTTGAATATCAAATTTTCGAAACACTCATCGGTGAAAACTGATTAACAAGAAAATCAAGTTTGAGAAACACTCATTGGCGAAAACTGATGAATAACAAGTTTTCGAAACGCTCATCGGCCAAAATTGATTAACAAGAAAATCCATTTTTTGAAACACTCATTGGCGAAAAGAGAGGAATATCAAGTTTTTGAAACACTCACGGCGAAAACTGAAGAATATCAAGTTTTCGAAACAGTCATTGGCGAAAACTGATGAATATCAAGTTTTCCAAACACTAATCGGCAAAAACTAATGAATATAATGTTTTCGAAACACTCATTGGCAAAAACTGATGAATATTAAGTTTCCGAAACACTAATCGGCAAAAAATGATGAGTATCAAGTTTTCGAACTACTCATGGACGAAAACTAATAAACAAGAAAATCATGTTTTCGAAACACGCAATTGCGAAAACTGATAAATATCATGTTTCTGAAACACGCATCGACGAAAACTGATGAATATCAAGTTTTTGAAACACTCATCGGCGAAAACTGATTAACAAGAAAATCATGTTTTCAAAACAATCATCGGCGAAAACTGATGAATATCAAGTTTTCAGAACTCTCACCGGCGAAAACTGATTAACAAGAAAATCAAGTTCCCGAAACACTCAATTGCGAAAACTGATTAATATCAAGTTTTCGAAACACTAATCGGCAAAAACTGATGAATATGAAGTTTTGGAAACACTCATCGGCGAAAACTAATTAACAAGAAAATCAAGTTTTCGAAACACTCATTGGCAAAACCTGATGAATATCAAGTTTTCGAAACACTCACCGGCAAAAATTGATGAATATCAAGCTTTCGAAACACTTATCGGCGAAAACTGATAAACAAGAAAATCAAGTTCTCGAAACCCTCAATTGCGAAAACTGATGAAGATCAAGTTTTCGAAACACTAATAGGCAAAAATTAATGAATATCAAGTTTCCAAAACACTAATCGGCAAAAACTGATTAATAACAAGTTTTCGAAACACTCATCGGCAAAAACTGATTAACAAGAAAATCAAGTTTTCGAAACACTCATGCGCGAATATTAAGTTTTCGTAACAATCATTTGCGAAAACGGGTTAACAAGAAAATCAAGTTTTTCAAACACTCATTCGCGAAAACTGAAGAATATCATGTTTCCGAAACACTAATCGGCAAAAAATAATGAAAATCACGTTTTCGAAACACTCGTTGGCGAAAACTGATGAATATCAAGTTTCCGAAACACTAATCGGCGAAAATTGATGAATGTCAAGTTTTCGAAAGCAGTCATCGGCGAAAACTGATAAACAAGAAAATCAAGTTTTCGAAGCACTCAATTGCGAAAACTGATAAATATCAAGTTTTCGAAACACAAATCGATGAAAACTGATGAATATCAAGTTTTCAAAACACTCATCGGCGAAAACTAATTAAGAAGAAAATCAAGTTTCGAAATATTCATTGGGGATAACTGAGGAATATCAAGTTTTCGAAACACTCATCGGCGAAAATTGATTAATATCAAGTTTTCGAAATACTCATCGGCGAAAACTGATGAATATCATGTTTTCCAAACACTCATTGGCGAAAACTGATGAATATCAAGTTTCTGAAACACTCACCGGCGAAAACTGATGAATATCTAGATTTCGAAACACTAATCGACGAAAACTAATGAATATCAAGTTTTACAAACACCCGTTGGCGAAAACTGATGAATATCATGTTATGGAAACAATCATCGGCGAAAACTGATGAATATCAAGTTTTCGAAACACTCTTCAGCGAAAAATGATTAACAAGAAAATCAAGTTTTCGAAACATTCATCGCCAAAAACTAATGAATATCATGTTTTCGAAACACTCATCGGCGAAAACTGATTAAAAAGAAACTCATGTTTTTGAAAGACTCATTGGTGAAAACTGATGAATATCAAGTTTCTGAAACACTCATCTACGAAAACTGATGAATATCAAGTTTCCGAAACACTCATCGGCGAAAATTGATTAACAGGAAAATCATGTTTTCGAAACACTCATTGGCGAAAACTGATGAATATCAAGTTTTCGAAACACTCATCGGGAAAAACGGATGAATATCAAGTTTTCGAAACACTCATCAGCAAAAAGTGATGATTATCAAGTTTTTGAAACACGCATTGGCGAAAACTGATGAATACAAAGTTTTTGAAACACTCACCGGCGAAAACTGATTAACAAGAAAATCAAGTTTTTGAAACACACATCCGCGAAAACTTATAAACAAGAAAATCAAGTTTCTGAAACACTCAAAATCGGAAATTGATGAATATCAAGTTTTCGAAACACTCATCGACGAAAACAGATTAACAAGAAAATTATGTTTTTGAAACCCTCATTGCCGAAAAGTAATCAAAATCAAGTTTTCGAAACACTCATCGGCCAAAATTGATAAATATCATGTTTTCAAAAAACTCATCGGATAAAACTGATTAACAAGAAAATCATGTTCTCAAAACATTCTTTGGCCAAAACTGATGAATATCAAGTTTTGGAAATGCTCACCGGCGAAATCTGATTAATATCAAGTTTTCGAAACACTCATCGGCAAAAACTGATTAACAAGAAAATCAAGTTTTCGAAACACTCATTGTGTAACATCCACCTCTCCGAGATGATGAATTGATTGTTTGTTAGATTAATGAAGTTATTGTGTGTGTTTAATGCATTTAGAAGCATGTAGAATTGCATTAGTGCTAGAGTGATTAAGTAGAGGGACTTAGATGAAAGGAATGACGAGTTCAATGGAAATGGGACATGGATGTAAAGAAAAGTGATATGGGGATAACAAATTATAATTTTAGCCAAGGGTCACAATAACTACCAGAATTTTGAACACTTCCCGCCAAAGTGTCAAGGATGAACACAGAGTTTCATCTAAGATCATGATGATTGCTAAGTGACCCTAGGGACTTAATTGTCATTTTCTTAAATGACCATGACCATGACCATATATGGAGCTAAGAGAGAAAGAGAGCACACACACACACCATTTCCATAAAACAAGAGAGAGAGAGAGCTAGAGAGAAGGTGGAGAAAACTTGGAGGAGCGGGATTGAAGAACTCGATTCCAGCTAGGATAATCCGTAGGAAAGCATCTACACATCACAAGAAACGTAATTAAGCTCGGAAACAAGGTAATCAAAGCTTCCTTCCTCTCATCTCCAAAATTCATGGTTTTAGCTCAAATGGAGAAATTTTCAAATATGATGTTTTAAGCTGAAAGAGAGGATTAAAACTTGCATTTCTGAGTTTTTATAACATGAATGGATGCTTAGATGATGTTGCATGTATGTTGGAATGCTAGAAAATTGGAAAATTGGTCATGGGTATGGGTATGAGTTTAGTGTATTTTCATATTGAAATTTAAAGTATGAAAAGGCATTTTTTGAGATGAAATTTTCATGGGTTTTGTTGTGAAAACAATAGGGATTAAGTTCCACTTTTGGTTTTCAAGTTTTGGGGCTTTAATTTGGACAAAATGAAGGTTTTTAAAGCATTTCCGCCCCGTATCAGCCGGCTGATAGCTTAGAACAGCCAGCTGATAGGTTCAAATTTTCCAGAAAATGTTCATATTTTGCCCAGAAACATGCATATTTTGCCCAGAAATTTCCAGAATTGGAACAGCCGGCTGATGGCATAAGAACAGCCAGTTGTTGTGTTTTTAAAGTGGCTGAATTAGCTCTCCAGAGAGCTATCAGCCGGATGATAGGTCCTAACAGCCGGGTGATTGGTCTCTGGAAAATTTTATTCTTCGAAATTAAGGGCCAATCAGCCGGCTGATGGCCCCCAATCAGCCAGCTGATAGGCCCCTTTTTTGTATAGTGAACTTAATCACTTTTAATGATGTTTTAAGCACTTAATTTCATTCTCAAACATGATGCTCAATGATTTTTAAGTAATTTGAAATATGAATCAAGGGGAAATAACATAGAAAGAAAGAAAAGAGAGCTAGTATTCGATGTACATGTATCGGTAATGAATGGGTCCATAATCGATTGACCAATTGTCGGTACGGGACGGCTGTTGGGATTTCCACGGTCGTGTCATTATTTGGGATGGTAAAACATCCAATCGATTAAGAATGTGATTTTATAAAAACACTGTGTTGGTTACCGAATTTTAAGCTAGCATGCCCTATGTGGCCATTTAAGAGCGACATGCTTAAAATTAGGCGAACCATGATTGGGACCTATTTCTTTTCAATATATGTATATGTGAATAGCATATCACGGAGATGAATTGTTGACTCTTAAAGGAAAGATACCATGCATATAAATTGTTGATCCACAGGGAAAGACACAATGCTTGCAATAGGTTGATCCTTAAGGGAAGACGCAATGAATCCTATGAATGTATGTGTTCAAGGAATTGAACAGTTGATCCTCCGGGACAACATGATGAATCCTAGGTATAAATGAATGTTATGAGAGGCAAATTGTTGATCCTTCGGGAAAGAAGCAAATGGTCCTCTAATGATGATGTTATGAGGGACGAATTGTTAATCCTTCGGGAAAGATACAAAGGGTCCTACAATGATGATGAATGTATGGATGTGTGCGAGTGTTCGCGTTGCGGCACTCCCGATGCTCATATGTTTTATGAAATTAGGGCTAGATGCCCACATGTTTATTATGTGTTATTTCAGTACCCTTGAGATTATGAATGATGATGGTATGATGAAATGTTTTATGTATATTCATATTTCTCTAATTTATGATGTTTTGCAAAGATGAGGACGATACTTTTCCATACCATACCAACGAATGGATTGAATAAGTGTTTTGAAATGATGTATCAAATGTTGCATTCACAAGAATACATGTTATGTTTTATTATGCCTCAAAGAAATGAATGATAATGCATCCATGTTTTAAATGTTATGAAATGTATGAGGAAATGCAGGAATTTTCTGTGTGATGATACAGTGGTACACATTAGCGGTTTTCAAAACAGGTTGCTATGATTACTGAGATTATAAATCTCATGATTACGTTGATGTGTATCAGATGCCTAGGTACTTAGTCACGTTGGAGGCCAAGCTGGAATGGAGGCATGATCCAGTACTGGGCTGGGTCGTAATGATTAGTGATGTGATTGTACATGTAGTGACTTATCTGACGCCTTCTCAAGGAATATGATCATGTAGTACATGTTTTTGTTTTGTTTATTTTGGAATCCCCATTCCCTTGACTTTGTCCTTTAATATCTTTTGGAAAGGTTACAAAGTCCTAGTAGTTAATATGTATAGGAAGGGATGGAGGACATATTTGGATTTGTATATGAATGGTATGTAAGTAAGAACTAGAGTCTTTATCCACTAGTAGGATAAGTGCTAAAATCTTTAGATGCTTGCTATCGTTAGATCTGCTCCCTTCATAGGACTCTAGCTTTGATGATGGATAGTATGTATATCATGTATGTTTACAGTAAACAGAAGGTTATGCAATGAAGATGCTTGTGTTTGTTTTTAATTTAATGCTTCCGCTGAGAGAGACGAGTGACATACCCGAGAGTACAAACCCAAACCAACTCAACTAAATTAATTAACTTGGTAAAATTTTAATGAACTCGGGTAAGAAAGGCTAGTAACACACTAATTCATATCAACTACATACTTAAATGGGCGTAGGGAATTGGGGTGTCATAGATTTGGTATCAGAGCAACACTACCTTAGTTAGAACTGATTAGGGGAGTTCAAACTAGGTAGATAGGAATTAGATTCCTCATAGGAAGACTTGAATCGGGTTAGTTAGCAAAGGATAGGTAATAGTACTAGCTTGTATTCCAGTCTGACTGGAGGAATGGAGTTTAGGTTTGGGTAGCTTGTATTTCTATTTGAGTCATATTAACTCTATAAATAGAACTGTTATTGAGAAGTCAATACTGTTTGTTTTGTAGAGTGAAATATGCCTCCAAGAAGCAATGCTAGGAATGTTCGAAGGGCTGAAGAGAACCCTGAGAATCCGACGCAGATTATGCGGGAAATGGCAGACGCAATGAAACGACAAGCCGATGCCGCTGACCGCATGCTGCAACACATCCAAGGAGATAGGGATGATAGGCCTCAAGGACATAGAGATAGAGATGGGGACTATCATTGGTGGGCAGAATTTCAAAAAGCAAAACCACCAATCTTTAGGGGTGAGTTTAACCCGACCTTAGCTGAAGAGTGGATTCAAGAATTAGAGAAGTTGTTCAAAGTGTTGAGGTGTTCTGATGAGCAGAAAGTTGAGTACGCCATCTATATGCTAGCTAGTGAGGCCGAGAATTGGTGGAAAGGAGCACGACAGTTGATGGAGGCTCGTGGCACTCAAATTACGTGGGAGAACTTTAAAATTTCTTTCTTTGAAAATATTACCCAATTAGTGTGAGGAACCAAAAGAAGATTGAGTTTATGCAGATGAAACAGGGAAATATGCCTTTTGAGGAATTCATAGCTAAGTATGAGGAGTTGTCTAACTTTTCATCTTATCTGAAGCATAATGCTGAAGAGGCATGGAAGGCTATGCATGTCACGACGGCTTTGAATACTGCCATGCGAAATGTAATAGCTCCTCTTGATATTAAGAATTATGCGGAACTGGTGAATAGGTGCCGTATTGTTCCTAAAAACATAGAAATTGCGGAGAAACTGAAGCAGGGAACTAATTTTAGCAACAAAAGGCCAATGAATTTCTCTAAGGGCGGAAGTAGCCAAGGAAAGAAACCTATGGTGAGTAAGTCTGCACCTAACTCTTGTCCCAACTGTGGGAAAACACATGGTGGGAGACCGTGTCTATTTGGCTCGAATGTCTGTTACTCTTGTGGTCAGACAGGGCATTATGCTAGAGATTGTCCTCAAAATAAGCATACAAGTGAGGGAGCAAAGCCTCCAACTAAAGGGAGAGTCTTTACTCTCAAAGGTGAAGAGGCAACTGAATCAGATGATCTTATCGAGGGCACAGGTATGATAAATGGTAAACCGTTGACTGTACTGTTTGATTCAGGTGCTACACACTCTATTATTAACTCTAAATGTGTGAAGGAACTAAACTTGCCAGTGACTACTTTTCCATTTAATTTGTCTATTTCTACTCCTACGGGGGAATGTGTTGTGACTTCTTTAGTATGTTTGAACTGTCCAATTGTTGTGGAGAATAAATCTTTTAAAGTCGATCTTATCTGTTTAAATTTATCAGGTATTGATGTAATCTTAGGAATGAACTGGTTGTCTGAAAATCAGGTGGTCCTAAATTGTTGTGAAAAATCTATGACTTTCTTAGATACCAACACTGTTAGTAAGAGAAATGAGGGAAAGAGTCAAAGAATGAGTTTTCTATGTTCCTCTGAAGTAGAAATTCAGCATAAGCTTGATAATATTCCTGTTGTTGAAGATTTTTCTGATGTTTTTCCAGAGGAGATAACTAATCTCCCTCCTGAAAGAGAAGTTGAGTTCTCAATAGAGTTGATCCCTGGAATGGGACCGATCCTATAACACCATATAGGATGTCCCCTCCCGAGTTAGGAGAATTGAAGACACACATAGAAGACCTTATAAGTAGGCAATTCATCAGGCCTAGTGCATCACCATGGGGTGCACCGGTATTGTTCGTGAAAAAGAAAGATGGGAGTTTTAGAATGTGTATCGATTATAGGCAGCTTAATCGGGTAACTGTGAAGAACAAGTACCCACTTCCTAGGATAGATGACCTTTTAGATCAGTTAAGAGGAGCCACAGTGTTCTCTAAGATTGATTTGAGGTCGGGGTACCATCAAATCAGAGTTAAAACAGAAGATATTCCTAAGACTGCCTTTAGAACTAGATATGGGCACTATGAATTCCTTGTGATTCCATTTGGTTTAACTAATGCTCCAACCATTTTTATGGATTACATGAACCGCATCTTTAGACCCTACCTCGATCAGTTCGTAGTAGTGTTTATTGATGATATTCTTGTATATTCTAAGAATAGGGAAGAAAACGAACAACACCTTAAGATTGTGTTGCAAGTGCTTAGGGAGAAGCAGTTGTATGCAAAGTTATCCAAGTGTGAGTTCTGGCTAGAAGAGGTAAAATTCTTAGGTCATGTTATCTCCAAGGATGGAGTGGCAGTAGATCCTAGCAAGACGAATACAGTAGCCAATTGGGATAGACCTAAGACAGTGACCGAAATTCATAGTTTTCTTAGATTAGCCGGTTACTATAGGAGATTCATTCAAGGGTTTTCGCAAATCGCGTTGCCCATGACAAGGTTGACCCGAAAGGGTGTACCTTTTGTGTGGACCTTAGATTGTGAGAATAGTTTCCAGACTTTGAAAGAACGATTGACTACCACACCGGTGTTAGCCATACCCGACCCATTCGGTGAGTTTGAGTTATTCACCGACGCGTCCAAGAAGGGATTAGGTTGTGTGTTAATGCAAGAAAAGAGGGTAGTAGCCTATGCTTCTAGACAGTTGAAACCTCATGAGGAGAACTACCCGACTCATGATCTAGAGTTAGCTGCCATAGTGTTCGCCCTAAATATATGGAGGCATTATCTTTATGGGATTAAATTCGAGATATTTAGCGATCATAAAAGTCTCAAATATCTCTTTGATCAGAAAGAATTAAATATGAGGCAGAGGAGATGGATGGAGTTCTTAAAGGACTATGACTTCGAGTTAAGGTACCATCCGGGAAAGGCAAATGTGGTTGCCGATGCCTTGAGTAGAAAATCTCTACATATGTCACAATTAATGGTTAATGAATTGAAGTTAATATAAAAGTTTAGAGATTTGAATCTATCCACCTCAATTTTATCTGATAGAATTTGTTTGAATCAATTGAGGATAGAATGTGACATTAGGGCTCAGATATTAGAAGCTCAAAAAGATGATGAATTCCTAAAGTCTCTGAAGGACCCATAGGAATTTGTTGAGTCATCAGATGGGTTGGTAACATTTCAGGATAGAATATACGTCCCGAGTCAAGGAGGACTAAGGGATAGGATATTAGAGGAAGCACATAGGAGTAGTTATACAGTGCATCCAGGTACCACTAAGATGTACCAAGATCTCAAGAGGAGATTCTGGTGGCCAGGTATGAAGAGGGATATAGCTGAGTATGTTTCTAGGTGTCTAATTTGTCAGCAGGTAAAGATTGAACATCAAAATCCTGCGGGATTGTTACAACCCTTAGATATTCCCGAATGGAAATGGGACCAGATTTCCATGGATTTTGTTGTAGGTTTGCCTAGGACTCCATCAGAAAATGATGCTATATGGGTGATAGTGGACAGGTTAACTAAATCTGCACATTTCCTACCAATTAAGATCAGCTTCTCACTAGATAGACTAGCTCACTTGTACATTCAAGAGATAGTGAGGTTGCATGGAGTTCCATTAAGTATTGGAAAGCCTTGCAGGAAGCCTTCGGCACAAAGCTGAATTTTAGTACTGCATATCATCCTCAAAGTGATGGACAGACTGAGAGAACCATTTAGACCTTAGAGGATATGCTTAGGGCATGTGCGCTGGAACAAAGGGGGAGTTGGGATAAAAACATTCCTTTAGTGGAGTTTGCATATAAAAATAGTTTCCACTCCAGTATAGGAATGGCACCATATGAAGCCTTGTATGGGAGAAAGTGTAGGTCACCGATTTCTTGGTTTGAAACTGGTGAAAAGCAATTGTTAGGTCCTGAGTTGGTCCAAGAAACCACTGAACATATAAAAATGATTAAGGAAAAGATTAGAAAAGCCCAAGATAGACAAAAGAATTATGCTGACAATAGGAGGAAACCGTTAGAATTCGAGGAAGGGGATCATGTCTTCCTCGAAGTTTCTCCAATTACAGGTATTGGTAGAGCTATAAAGTCAAGAAAGTTAAATCCTAGATTTATAGGGCCCTATCAAATTTTGAAAAGAATCGGTTCATCAACCTATCAGGGTGCATTACCTACATTTTTGTCAAATCTCCACATTGTTTTTCATGTGTCACAACTACGGAAATATATTCCAGATCCTTCACATATTTTGGATGTTAATACAGTACAATTGAAAGAGAATTTAACTTACCATCCTAGACCAGTAAAGATCTTCAGTTCGGATGTCAAGCAATTGAGAAACCGGACCATCCCTTTAGTAAAGGTTTTATGGGAAGAATCTTCTCCTCAAGAGGCCACTTGGGAAAAGGAAGATGTTTTGAGACAAGCATATCCGGAACTGTTCCAAGAAATAGGTATGTTGTAAATTTCGAGGACGAAATTTTAAATAAGAAGGGAGGAATTGTAACATCCACCTCTCCGAGATGATGAATTGATTGTTTGTTAGATTAATCAAGTTATTGTATGTGTTTGATGCATTTAGAAGCATATAGAATTGCATTAGTGCTAGAGTGATTAAGCTTAGAGGGACTTAGATGAAAGGAAAGACGAGTTCAATGGAAATGGGACATGGATGTAAAGAAAAGTGATATGGGGATAACAAATTATAATTTTAGCCAAGGGTCACAATAACTACCAGAATTTTGAACACTTCCCGCCAAAGTGTCAAGGATGAACACAGAGTTTCATCTAAGATCATGATGATTGCTAAGTGACCCTAGGGACTTAATTGTCATTTTCTTAAATGACCATGACCATGACCATATATGGAGCTAAGAGAGAAAGAGGGCACACACACACACCATTTCCATAAAACAAGAGAGAGAGAGAGCTAGAGAGAAGGTGGAGAAAACTTTGAGGAGTGGGATTGAAGAACTCGATTCCAGCTAGGATAATCCGTAGGAAAGCATCTACACATCACAAGAAACGTAATTAAGCTCGGAAACAAGGTAATCAAAGCTTCCTTCCTCTCATCTCCAAAATTCATGGTTTTAGCTCAAATGGAGAAATTTTCAAATATAATGTTTTAAGCTGAAAGAGAGGATTAAAACTTGCATTTCTGAGTTTTTAGAACATGAATGGATACTTAGATGATGTTGCATGTATGTTGGAATGCTAGAAAATTGGAAAATTGGTCATGGGTATGGGTATGAGTTTAGTGTATTTTCATATTGAAATTTAAAGCATGAAAAGGCATGTTTTGAGATGAAATTTTCATGGGTTTAATTTGGGGCTTTAATTTGGACAAAATGAAGGTTTTTAAAGCATTTCCGCCCCGTATCAGCCGGCTGATAGCTTAGAACAACCGGCTGATGGGTTTAAATTTTCCAGAAAATGTTCATATTTTGCCCAGAAACATGCATATTTTGCCCAGAAATTTCCAGAGTTGGAACAACCGGCTGATGGCTTAAGAACAGCCGGCTGTTGTGTTTTTAAAATGGCTGAATTAGCTCTCCAGAGAGCTATCAGCCGGCTGATAGGTCCTAACAGCCGGCTGATTGGTCTCTGGAAATTTTTATTCTTCGAAATTAAGGGTCAATCAGCCGGGTGATGGCCCCCAATCAGCCGCTGATAGGCCCCTTTTTTGTATAGTGAACTTAATCACTTTTAATGATGTTTTAAGCACTTAATTTCATTCTCAAACATTATGCTCAATGATTTTTAAGTAATTTGAAATATGAATCAAGAGGAAATAACATAGAAAGAAAGAAAAGAGAGCTAGTATTCTATGTACATGTATCGGTAAAGAATTGGTTCATAATCGATTGACCAATTGTCGGTATGGGACAGCTGTTGGGATTTCCACGGTCGTGTCATTATTTGGGATGGTAAAACATCCAATCGATTAAGAATGTAATTTTATAAAAACACCGTGTTGGTTACCGAATTTTAAGCTAGCATGCACTATATGGCCATTTAAGAGCGACATGCTTAAAATTAGGCGAACCATGATTGGGACCTATTTCTTTTCAATATATGTATAGGTGAATAGCATATCACGGAGATGAATTGTTGACTCTTAAAGGAAAGATACCATGCATATAAATTGTTGATCCACAGGGAAAGACACAATGCTTGCAATAGGTTGATCCTTAAGGGAAGACGCAATGAATCCTATGAATGTAAGTGTTCAAGGAATTGAACAGTTGATCCTCCGGGACAACATGATGAATCCTAGGTATAAATGAATGTTATGAGAGGCAAATTGTTGATCCTTCGGGAAAGAAGCAAATGGTCCTCTAATGATGATGTTATGAGGGACGAATTGTTGATCCTTCGGGAAAGATACAAAGGGTCCTACAATGATGATGAATGTATGGATGTGTGCGAGTGTTCGCGTTGCGGCACTCCCGATGCTCATATGTTTTATGAAATTAGGGCTAGATGGCCACATGTTTATTATGTGTTATTTCAGTACCCTTGAGATTATGAATGATGATGGTATGATGAAATGTTTTATGTATATTCATATTTCTCTAATTTATGATGTTTTGCAAAGATGAGGACGATACTTTTCCATACCATACCAACGAATGGATTGAATAAGTGTTTTGAAATGATGTATCAAATGTTGCATTCACAAGAATACATGCTATGTTTATTATGCCTCAAAGAAATGAATGATAATGCATCCATGTTTTAAATGTTATGAAATGTATGAGGAAATGCAGGAATTTTCTGTGTGATGATACAGTGGTACACATTAGCGGTTTTCAAAACAGGTTGCTATGATTACTGAGATTATAAATCTCATGATTACGTTGATGTGTATCAGATGCCTAGGTACTTAGTCACGTTGGAGGCCAAGCTGGAATGGAGCCATGATCCAGTACTGGGCTGGGTCGTAATGATTAGTGATGTGATTGTACATGTAGTGACTTATCTGACGCCTTCTCAAGGAATATGATCATGTAGTACATGTTTTTGTTTTGTTTACTTTGGAATCCCCATTCCCTTGACTTTGTCCTTTAGTATCTTTTTGGAAAGGTTACAAAGTCCTAGTAGTTAATATGTTAGGAAGGGATGGAGGACATGTTTGAGTTTGTATATTAATGGTATGTAAGTAAGAACTAGAGCCTTTATCCACTAGTAGGTTAAGGTCTAAGATCTTAAGATGCTTGCTATCTTTAGATCTTCTCCCTTCATGGGACTCTAGCTTTGATGATGGATGGTATGTATATTATATATGTTTATAGTAAATAGAAGGTTATGTAGTGAAGATGCTTGTGTTCGTTTTTAATTTAATGCTTCCGCTGAGAGAGACGAGTGACATACCCGAGAGTACAAACCCAAACCAACTCAACTTAATTAATTAACTTGGTAAAATTTAAATGAACTCGGGTAAGAAAGGCTAGTAACACACTAATTCATATCAACTATATACTTAAATGGACGTAGGGAATTGGGGTGTTACAAAATTCATTGGCGAAAACTGATGAGTATCATGTTTTGGAAACACTCACCGTGAAAACTGATGAATATGAAGTTTTCGAGACGCTCATCGGAGAAAATTGATGAACAAGAAACTCAAGTTTTCGAACCAGTCATTGGCAAAACCTCATGAGTATCAATTTTACGAAACACGCACTAAAGAAAATTGATGAAAATCAATTTTTGATAAACTCATCGGCCAAAACTGATTATTAAGAAAATCAAGTTTCGAAATACTCATTCGGGGAAATTGAACAATATCAAGTTTCCGAAACACTCATGGGGGAAAATTGATGAAAATCAAGTTTTCGGCACACTCATCGGCGAATACTGATGAATATCATGTTTTTGAAACACTAATCGATGAAAACCAATGAATATCAGGTTTTTAAAACACTCATAGGATAAGTGAAGAAAATCAAGTTTTTAGAACATTCATTCGCAAAAACTGATGAATATCAAGTTTTCGAAACACTCATCGGCGAAAACTGATTAACAAGAAAATCAAGTTTTCAAAAAACACATTGGCAAAAACTGATGAATATCAAGTTTCCGAAACACTAATCGGTGAAAAATGATCAATATCAAGTTTCCGAATCACTCATCAGCGAAACAGATTAACAAGAAAATCAAGTTTTCGAAAAATTGCTTGGCGAAAACTAATTGAATATCAAGTTTTGGAAACACTCACCGCCGAAAACTGATGAATATCAAGTTTTCGAAACACTCATCGGCGAAAACCGATTAACAAAAAAATCATGTTTTTGAAACACTCATTGGCAAAAACTAAAGAGTATCAAGTTTCCGAAACTCTCACTGGCGAAAATTGATGAATATCAAGTTTTCGAAACACTCATTGGCGAAAAGTGATTAACAAGAAGATGAACTTTTCGAAACACTCATTGGCGAAAACTGATGAATATCAAGTTTTCGAAACACTAACTGTCAAAAACTAATGAAAATCAAGTTTTCGAAACACTCATTGGCGAAAACTGATGAATATCAAGTTTCCGAAACACTAATCAGCGAAAACTGATGAATATCAAGTTTTCGAAACACTCATCGGCGAAAACTGATAAATATCAAGTTTTCAAAACACTCATCGCCGAAAACTGATTAACAAGAAAATCAAGTTTTTGATACACTCATTCGCGAAGAATGATGAATATCAAGTTTTCGAAACACTCACCGGCGAAAACTGATGAATATCAAGTTTTCGAAACACTCATCGGCGAAAACTAATTAACAAAAAAATCAAATTTTCGAAACACTCATTCGCGAAAACTAATGAATATCAAGTTTTTGAAACATTCATTGGGGAAAACTGATGAAAATCAAGTTTCCGAAACAATCACCAGCGAAAATTGATTAGTATCAAGTTTTCGAAACACTCATCGGCAAATACTAATCAACAAGAAAATGAAGTTTTCGAAACACTCATTGGGGAAAACTGATGAATATCATGTTTTCAATACACTCACCGGCGAAATCTGATCAACAAGAAAATCAAGTTTTTGAAACACTCATTGGGGAAAACTGATGAATATCAAGTTTCCGAAACACTCATTGGGCAAAACTGATGAATATCATGTTTTCGAAACACTCATCGGCGGAAACTGATGAATATCAAGTTTTCGAAACACTCTTCGGCGAAAACTGATGAATATCAGGTTTTAGAAACACTCATTGGCAAAAACAGAAGAAAATCAAGTTTTTGAAACATTCATTGGCGAAAACGATGAATATCAAGTTTTCGAAACACTCATCGGCGATAACTAATGAATATTAAGATTTCTAAACACTCATCGGCGAAAACTGACTATCAAGAAAATCAAGTTTTCGAAAAATTCATTGGCGAAAACTGATGAATATCAAGTTTTGGAAACACTCACCGGCGAAAATTGATGAATATCAACTTTCGAAACACTTATCGGCGAAAACTGATTAACAGGAAATTCTAGTTTTCGAAACACTCATTGGCGAAAACTGATGAATATCAAGTTTTCGAAACACTCATCGGCAAAAACTGATTAACAAGAAAATCAAGTTTTCGAAACACTCGTTGGCGAAAACTGATGAATATCATGTTTTTGAAACACTCACCGGCAAAAACTGATGAATATCACGTTTTCAAAACGCTCATCGGCGAAAACTGAATTACAGGGAAATCAAGTTTTCGAAACACTTATTGGCAAAAACTGATGAATATCATGTTTCCGAAACACTAATCAGCGAAAGCTAATGAATATCAACTTTTCGAAACACTCATCGGTGAAAACTGATTAACAAGAAAATCATGTTTTCGTAACACTCATTGGCGAAAACTGAAGAATATCAAGTTTCTGAAACACTCAATGGCGAAACTTGATGAATATCAAGTTTTCGAAATACTCATCGGCGAAGACTGATTAACAAGAAAAGTCAAGTTTTTGAAACCGTAATTGGCGAAAACTAATGAATAATATGTTTTCAAATCACCCATAGGCGAAAACTAATGAATATCATGTTTTCGAAACACTGATCGGTGTAAATTGATTAATAAAAAAATCAAGTTTTCGAAACACTCATTGGCGAAAACTAATGAATATCAAGTTTTCGAAACACTCACCGACGAAAACTGATGAATATTTAGTTTCCGAAACACTCATCGACGGAAGTAAATTAACAAATAAATCAAGTTTTCGAAACAATCCTTGGCGAAAACTTATGAATATCGTGTATTTGGAGCACTCACCGGCGAAAACTGATGAATATCAAGTTTTTGAAACACTCATCGGCAAAAACCGATTTACAAGAAAATCATGTTTTCGAAACACTCATTGACTAAAATTGATGAATACCATGTTTTCGAAACACTCACTAGCAAAAACTGACGAATATCAGCTTTTCGAAACACTCACCGGCGAAAACAGATGAAAATCAAGTTTTCGAAACACTCATCGGCGAAAACTGATTAACAAGAAAATCAAATTTTCGAAACACTCATTGGCAAAAACTAATGAATATCAAGTTTTCGTAACACTCATTGGCGTAAACTGATGAATATCAAGTTTCCGAAACCCAAATCAGCGAAAACTGATGAATATCAAGTTTTCGAAACACTCATCGACAAAAACTTATTAACAAGAAAATCAAGTTTTCGAAACACTCAGTGGCGAATACTGATGAATTTCAAATTTTCGAAACACTCACCGACGAAAAATGATGAATATCAAGTTTCCGAAACACTCATCGACGGAAACTGATTAACAAGAAAATGAAGTTTTCGAAACATTCATTGGGGACAACTGAAGTATATCAAGTTTTCAAAACATTCACCGGCGAAAATATTTGAATTTCAAGTTTTTGAAACATTCATCGGCAAAAACTGATTTACAAGAAAATCTAGTTTTCCAAATAGTCATTGGCGAAAACTAATCAATATCAAGTTTTCGAAATACTCATCGGCGAAAACTGTTAACAAGAAAATCAAGTTGTCGAAACACTCATTGGCGAAAATTGATGAATATCATGTTTTCGAAACATTCACCGGCGAAAACTGATTAACAATAAAATCAAGTTTTCAAAACACTCATTGGCGAAAACTGATGAATATCAAGTTTTCGAAACACTCACCGACGGAAACTGTTAACAAGAAAATCAAGTTTACAAAACACTCATTGGCGAAAATTGATGAATATCATGTTTTCGAAACATTCATCAGTAAAAACCGATGAATATCTACTTTTTGAAACACTCATCGGCGAAAACTTGTTAAGAAGAAAATCAAGTTTAGAAAACACTTAATGGCGAGAACCGATGAATATCATGTTTTCGAAACACTCACCGACGAAAACTGTTGAATATCAAGTTTTCGAAACACTCATCGGCGAAAACTGATTAACAAGAAATTCAAGTTTTCGAAACACTCATCGGCGAAAACTGATGAATATCAAGTTTTTGAAACACTCATCGGCGAAATCTGATTAACAAGAAAATCATGTTTTCGAAACACTCATTGGCGAAAATTGATGAATATCAAGTTTTCGAAACACTCATCGACGAAAAATTATAAAGATGAAAATCAAGTTTTTGAAACACTCATTGGCGAAAACTGATGAATATCAACTTTTCGAAACACTCATTGGCGAAAATTGATTAACAAGAAAATCAAATTTTCGAATTGCTCATTGGTAAAAATTGATGAATATCAAGTTTTTGAAGCACTCATCGGCGAAAAATGATGAATATAAAGTTTTCGAAACACTCATCGGCGAAAACTGACTAAGAAGAAAATGTTTTTGAAACACTCATTGGCGAAAGCTGATGAATATCATGTTTTCGAAACACTCACCGGCGAAGACAGATTAACAAGAAAATCAAGTTTTCAAAACACTCATTGGCGAAAACTGATGAATATCATGTTTTCGAAACACTCACCGGCGAAAACTGATGAATATCAAGTTTTCGAAACACTCATTGGCGAAAACTGATGAATATCATGTTTTCGAAACAGTATTCAACGAAAACTGATTAACAACAAAATCAAGTTTTCGAAACACTCATTGGCAAAAACTGATGAATATCAAGTTTTCGAAACACTAATCCGTGAAAACTGATGAATATCAAGTTTTCGAAACACTCATCGGCGAAAAGTGATCAACAAGAAAATCAACTTTTTGAAACACTCATTGGCGAAAATTGATGAATTTCATGTTTTCGAAACACTCACTGGCGAAAACTGATGAATATCAAGTTTTCGAGACACTCGTTGGCGAAAACTGATGAATATCATGTTTTCGAAACACTCATCGGTGAAAACTGATGAATATCAAGTTTTCGACACACTCATCGGCGAAAACTGATTAACAAGAAACTCAAGTTTTCGAAACACTTTTTGGCTAAAACTGATGAATATCAAGTTTTCGAAACACTCACTGACAAAAACTGATTAAAAAGAAAATCAAGTTTTCGAAACACTCATTGGTGAAAACTGATGAATATCAAGTTTTCGAAACACTCAACGGCGAAAACTGATGAATATCAAGTTTTCGAAACACTCATCGGCGGAAACTGATTTACAAGAAAATCAAGTTTCGAAACACTCATTGGCGAAAATTGATGAATATCATGGTTTCGAAACACTCACCGGCGAAAACTGATGAATATCAACTTCTCGAAACACTCATCGGCGAAAACTCATTAACAAGAAAATCAGTTTTCGAAACACTCATTGGCGACAACTGATGAATAGAATGTTTTTGAAATAGTCACCGGGCAAAAACTGATGAATATCAAGTTTTCGAAACACTCATCGGCGAAAACTGATTAACAAGAAAATCATTTTTCGAAACAGTCATTCGCGAAAACTAATGAATATCAAGTTTTCAAAACACTAATTGACGAAAACTGATGTACAAGAAAATCAAGTTTTCGAAACACTCAATGGCGAAAACTGAAGAATATCATGTTTTCGAAACACTCACCGTTGAAAATTGATCAATATCATGTTTTCGAAACACTCATTGGCAAAAATTGATTAACATGAAAATCATGTTTTCGAAACACTCATTAGCGAAAACAGATGAATATCATGTTTTCGAAACCCTAATCAATGAAAATTGATGAAAAATAAATTTTCGAAACACTTATTTGCGAAAATTGATTAACAAGAAAATCATGTTTTCAAAACACTCATTGGCAAAAAGGGAAGAATATCAAGTTTCCAAAACACTAATCAGCGAAAACTTATGAGTATGAAGTTTTTGAAACACTCATCGGCAAAAACTGATTAACAAAAAAATCAAGTTTTGGAAACTCTCTTTGGCGAAAACTGATGAATATCAAGTTCTCGAAACACTCACCGGCGAAAATTGATGAATATAAAGTTTTCGAAACACTCATCGGCGAAAACTGATTAACAAGAAAATCAAGTTTACGAAACACTCATTGGCGAAAATTGATGAATATCATGTCTTCAAAACATTCACCGGCGAAAACTGATTTATATCAACTTTTCGAAACATTCATCGACGAAAACTGATTAACAAGAAAATAAAGTTTTCGAAACACTCATTGGCGAAAACTGAAGAATATCAAGTTTCCGACACACTCACCGGAGAAAACTGATGAATATCAAGTTTTCGAAACACTCATCAGCGAAAACTGATAAATATCAAGTTTTTGAAACACTCATTAGCGAAAACTGATGACTAACAACTCTTCGAAACACTCATCGGCGAAAACTGATGAATATCAAGTTTCTGAAACCCTAATCAGCGAAAACTGATGAATATCAGCTTTTCGAAACACTCATCGGCAAAAACTGATTTACTAGAAAATCAAGTTTTCGAATTACTCAATGGCAAAAACTGATGAATATCAAGTTTTCGAAGCACTCACCGCCGAAACCTGATGAATATCAAGTTTTCGAAACACTCATCGACGAAAACTGATAAACAAGAAAATCAAGTTTTCGCAACACTCATTGGCGAAACCTGATGAATATCAAGTTTTCGAAACACTAATCGGCGATAACTGATGAACATCAAGTTTTCGAAACACTCATCGGTGAAAACTGATTAACAAGAAAATCAAGTTTTCGAAACACTCAATGGAGAAAACTGATGAATATCAAGTTTCGAAAACACTCACCGGTGAAAATTGATGAATATCAAGTGTTTAAAACACTCATCGGCGAAACCTGATTAACAAGAAAATTAAGTTTTCGAAACATACTCAGGCGAAAACATTTGAATATCAAGTTTTCGAGACAATCATTGGCGAAAACTGTTTAATAAGAAATTCAAGTTTTCGAAACACTCGTTGGCGAAAACTGATGAATATCATGTTTTCGAAACACTCATCGGCAAAAAACTGATTAACAAGAAAATTATGTTTTCGAAACACTCATTGGCGAAAATTGATGAATATCAAGTTTTCGAAAAACTCACAGGCGAAAACTATTTTACAAGAAAATCAAGTTTTCGAAACACTCTTTGGAGAAAACTGAAGGATATCAAGTTTTCGAAACACTCACCGATGAAAACTAATGAATATCAAGTTTTCGAAGCACACATCGGTGAAAACCGATTAACAAGAAAATCAAGTTTTCGAAATACTCATTGGCGAAAACTGATGAATATCAAGTTTCTGAAACCCTAATCAGCGAAAATCGATGAATATCAAGTTTCTGAAACACTCACCGGCGAAAATCTAGTGTTCAAAACACTCATTGGAGAAAACAGATGATATCAAGTTTTCGAAACACTCACCGGAAAAAAACTGATGAATATCAAGTTTTCGAAACATTCATCGGAGCAAAAAGTGATGAATATCAAGTTTTCGAAACACTCACTGCCGACAACTGTTTAAGAAGAAAATCAAGTTTTCGAAACACTCGTTGGCGAAAACTGTTGAACATCAAGTTTTCAACATACTCATCGGCAAAAACTGATTAACAAGAAAATCAATTTTTCGAAAGACTCATTGGCGAAAACTGATGAATATCAAGTTTTCGAAACACTCACCGGCGAAAACTGATGAATATCAACTTTTCGAAACACTCATCGGCGAAAACTGATTAACAAGAATATCAAGATTCCGAAACACTAATCTGCGAAAACTGATGAATATCAAGTTTTCGAAACACTCACCGGCGAAAAATAAGGAATATCATGTTTTCGAAATACTCATTGGCGAAAACTGATGGATATCAAGTTTTCGAAACACTCATCGGCGGAAACGGATTTACAGGAAAATCATGTTTTCGAAACACTTATTGGCGAAAACGGAAGAATATGAAGTTTCTGAAACACTCAACGGTGAAAGCTGATGAATATCAAGTTTTCGAAGCACTCATTGGCGAAAACTGATGAACAAGAAAATAAGGTCCTCAAAACACTCATTGGCGAAAACTGATGAATATGAAGGTTTCGAAACACTAATCGGCGAAAACTGATGAATATCAAGTTTTTGAAACACTCATTGGCAAAAACTAATTAACAAGAAAATCATGTTTTCGAAACACTCATTGGCGAAAATTAATGAATATCATGTTTTAGAAACAATCATTGGCGAAAACTGATGAATATCAACTTTTTGAAACACTTACCGGCGAAAATTAATTAACAAGAAAATCATGTTTTCGAAACACTCATCGGCGAAAACTGATTAACAAGAAAATCAAGTTTTTAAAACACTAAGTAGCGAAAACTGAAGAATATCAAGTTTCCGAAAAACTCACCGGCAAAAACTGATGAATATCATGTTTTCAAAACACTCATCGGCAAAAACTGATTAACAGGGAAATCAAGTTTCGAAACACTCATTGGTGAAATCTGAAGAATATCAAGTTTCCGAAACACTAATCAGGGAAAACTGATGTATATCAACAACTCGAAACACTCATCGGCAAAAACTGATTAACAAGAAAATCAATATTTCGAATTACTCAATGGCGAAAAAGGTTGAATATCATGTTTTTAGAACAATCATTGACAAAGACTGATGAATATCAAGTTATCAAATGAATAGTCGACGAAAACTGAATAGCAAGAAAATCAAGTTTTTGAAACACTAATCGGTAAAAACTGATTAGCAAGAAAATCAAGTTTTTGAAAGACTCATTGGCGAAAACTGATGAATATCAAGATTTTGAAACACTCACCGGCGAAAACTGATGAATATCATGTTTTCAAAACACTCATCGGCGAAAATTGATTAACAAGAAAATCAAGTTTTCGAAACACTCATTGGCGAAAACTGATGAATATCAAGTTTCCAAAACACTAATTGACAAAAACTGATGAATATCATGTTTTTGAAACACTTATCGGCGAAACCTGATTATCAAGAAAATCATGTTATCGAAACATTCATTGGAGAAAATTTATGAATATGAAGTTTTCAAAACACTCACCGGAGAAAACCAATGAGTATCAAGTTTTTGAAACACTCATCGGCGAAAACTGATTAACATGAAAATTAAGTTTTCGAAACACTCATTGGCGAAAATTAATGAATAACATATTTTCGAAACACTCACCTGCGAAAAATAATGAGTATCAAGTTTTCGAAACACTCACCGGCGAAAACTGATTAACAAGAAAATTAAGTTTTCGAAACACTCATTCGGGAAAACTGAAGAATATCAAGTTTCCGAAACACTCACCGGCGAAAACTGATGAATATCACATTTTCAAAACAGTCATCATCGAAAACTGATGAACAGGGAAATCATGTTTTCGAAATACTCATTGGCAAAAACAAATGAATATCAATTTTCCTCACCACTAATCAGGGAAAGCTAAAGATTTTCAAGTTTTCAAAACACTCACGGGCAAAAACTGATTCACACGAAAATCAAGTTTTCGAAACATTCATTGGCGAAAACTGATGAATATCAAGTTTTCCAAACATTCACCAGCGAAAACTTATGAATATGATGTTTTCGAAACACTCATCGGCAAAAACTAATTAACAAGAAAATCAAGTTTTTGAAACACTCAATGGCGAAAAATGATGAATATCATGTTTTTGAAACACTCATCGGCGAAAAATGATTAACAAGAAAATCAAGTTTTCGAAACACTCATTGATGAAAACTGATGAATATCAAGTTTCCGAAACACTAATCGGCGAAAATTGATGCATATCAAGTTTTTGAAACACTCATCGGTGAAATTTGATTAACAAGAAAATCAAGTTTTCATAACACTCAGTGGCGAAAACTAATGAATATCAAGTTTTCTAAACACTCACCGGAGAAAAATGATGAATAACAAGTTTTGGAAACACTCATCGGCAAAAAATGATTAACAAGAAATTCAAGATTTCGAAACAGTTATTGGCGAAAACCGATGAATATCAAGTTTCTGAAACACTCATCGACGAAAACTGTTGAATATCAAATTTTTGAAACACTCACCGGTGAAAAAAGATGAATATCAAGTTTTCGAAACACTCACCGGCGAAAACTGATGAATATCAAGTTTTCGAAACACTCACCGGCGAAAAATGATTAACAAGAAATTCAAGTTTTCAAAACACTCATTGGCAAAAACTGTTGAATATCTTGTTCCCGAACCACTAATCGGCGAAGACTGATGAATATCAAGTTTTCAAAGCACTTATCGGCGAAAACTGATTTATAAGAAAATCATGTTTTCGAAACAATCATTGTTGAAAACTGATGAATATCAAGTTTCCGAAACACTAATCGGCAAAAACTGATGAATATCAATTTTTTGAAACACTCATCGGTGAAAACTGTTTAAAAAGAAAATCAGGTTTTCCAAACTCTCAGTAGCGAAAACTAATGAATATCAAGTTTTTGAAACACTCACCGAAGAAAACTGATGAATAACAAGTTTTCGAAACACTCATCGGCAAAAAATGATTAACAATAAATTCAAGTTTTCGAAATAGTTATTGGCGAAAACCGATGAATATCAAGTTTTTGAAACACTCACCTACGAAAACTAATGAATATCAAGTTTACGAAACACTCACCGGCGAAAACTGATGAATATCAAGTTTTCGAAACACACAATGACGAAAACCAAACAATAAGAAGTTTTCGAAACACTCATCGGAGAAAACTGATTAACAAGGAATTCAAGTTTTCGAAACACACATTGGCAAAAACTGTTGAATATCAAGTTTTCGAAACACTAAACGGGGATGACTGATGAATATCAAGTTTTCGAAGCACTTGTCGGCGAAAACTGATTAACAAGAAAATCAAGTTTTTGAAACACTCATTGACAAAAACTGATGAATATCAAGTTTTTGAAACACTCATCGGTGAAAACTGATTAACAGGAAAATCAGTTTTTCGAAACTCTCTTTGGCAAAAACTGATGAATATCAAGTTTTTGAAACACTCACTGAAGAAAACTAATGAATAACATGTTTTCAAAACACTCATTAGCAAGAAATGAAACACATGAAATTCAAGTTTTCGAAACAGTGATTGGTGAAAACCGAAGATTATCAAGTTTTTGAAACACTCACCGACGAAAACTAATGAATATCAAGTTTTCGAAGCACTCACCGACAAAAACTGATGAATATCAAGTTTCCGATACACTCACTGGCGAAAACTAATGAATAACATGGTTTCGAAACACTCATCAGAGAAAAATGATTAACAAGAAATTCAAGTTTTCGAAATAGACATTGCCAAAAACTGTTGAATATCAAGTTTCCGAAACACTAATCGGCGAAGACTAATGAATATCAAGTTTTCGAAGCACTTATTGACGTAAACTGATTAACAAGAAAATCAAGTTTTAGAAACACTCATTGACGAAAACTGATGAATATCAAATTTTCGAAACACTAATCGGCAAAAACTGATGAATATCAAGTTTTCGAAACACTCATCGGTGAAAACGGATTAACAAGAAAATGAAGTTTTCGAAACACTCACCGCCGAAATCTGATGAATAACAAGTTTCCGAAACACTCATCGGCAAAAAATGATTAACAAGAAATCCAAGTTTTCGAAACAGTCATTGGCGAAAACCCGATGAATATCAAGTTTCTGAAACACTCACTGACGAAAACTGATGAATATCAAGTTTCGAAACACTCATCGACAAAAATGATTAACAAGAACATCAAGTTTTCGAAACACCCATTTGCGAAAACTGATAAATATGAAGTTTCCGAAACACTAAACGGCGAAAAGTTATAAATATCAAGTTTTCGAAATACTCATTGGCGAAAACTGATTAACAAGAAAATCAAGTTTTCGAAACACTCAATGGTGAAAACTGAAGAATATCAAGTTTCTGAAACACTTACCGGCGAAAACTGATGAATATCAAGTTTTCGAAACACTCGTCGGCGAAAAAAGATTAACAAGAAATTCAAGTTTTCGAAACACTCATGGGCGAAAACTGATGAAGATCAAGTTTCCGAAACACGATCAAGTTTCCGAAACACTCACCGGTGAAAACTGATGAATATCAAGTTTTCGAAACACTCATCAGCAAAAACAGATTAACAAGAAAATCAAGTTTTTGAAACACTAATAGGCGAACACTGATGAATATCATGTTTTGAAACCCTAATCGACGAAAACTGGTGAATATCAAGTTTTCGAAACACTCAATGGCCAAAACTGATTAACAAGAAAATCAAGTTTTCGAAACACTCATTGGCGAAAACAAATGAATATTAAGTTTTCAAAGCACTCACCGGCGAAAACTTATGAAAATCATGTTTTCGAAACACTCATTGGCGAAAACTGATGCATATCAAGTTTTCAAAACACTCATTGGCAAAAACTGATGAATATCAAGTTTCCGAAACACTAACGGTCAAAAACTGATGAATATCAAGTTTTTATAACACTAATCGGCGAAAATTGATGAATATCAAGTTTTCAAAACACTCACCGGCGAAAACTGATTAAAAAGAAAATCAAGTTTTCGAAACACTCATCGGCGAAACACTCATTGGCCGATCAGTGTTTCGAAACACTCACTGGTGAAAACTGATGAATATCAAGTTTTCCAAACACTCACCGGCGAAGACTGATGAATATCAAGTTTTCGAAACACTTATCAGCGAAAACTGATTAAAAAGAAAATCAAGTTTTCGAAACACTCATTGGCGAAAATTGATCAATATCAAGTTTCCAAAACACTCACCGGCGAAAACTGATTAACAACAAAATCAAGTTTTCGAAACACTCATTGGCGAAAACTGAAGAATATCAAGTTTCCGAAACACTCACCGGCGAAAACTGATGAATATCAAGTTTTCGAAACACGCATCGGCCAAAACTGATCAACAAGAAAAACAATTTTTCGAAACACTCACCGGCTAAAACTGATTAACAAGAAAATCATGTTTTCAAAAAACTCATTGGCGAAAACTGAAGAATATCAAGTTTCCGAAACAATCACAGGCGAAAACTGATGAATATCAGGTTTTCGAAACACTCATCAGCGAAAAGTGATTAACAAGAAAATCAAGTTTTCGAAACACTCATTGGCGAAAACTGATGAATATCAAGTTTTCGAAACACTAATAGGCAAAAACTGATGAATATCAAGTTTTCAAAACACTCATCGACAAAAACTGATTAACAAGAAAATCATGTTTTCGAAACACTCATTGGTGAAAACTGATGAATATCAAGTTTCCGAAACACTAATCGGCGAAAACTGATGAATATCAAGTTTTCGAAACACTCACCAGTAAAAATTAATTAACAAGAAAATCATGTTTTCGAAACACTCAACGGCGAAAACTGATGAATGTCAAGTTTCCGAAACACTCATCGGCAAAAACTAATGAATATAAAGTTTTCGAAACACTCATCGGCGAAAACTGATTAAGAAGAAAATCTTGTTTTCGAAACACTCAATTGCAAAAATTGATGAATATAAGTTTCCAAAACACTAATCGACGAAAAACTAATGAATATTCAGTCTTCGAAACACTAATCGGCGAAAACCGATGAATATCAAGTTTTCGAAACACTCATTGGCGAAAACTGATTAATATCAAGTTTCCGAAACACTAATCGGCGAAAATTGATGAATATCAAGTTTTCGTAACACTCATTGGCGAAAACTAATGAATATCAAGTTTTCGAAACACTCAACGGCGAAAACTGATGAATATCATGTTTTCGAAACACTAACCACCGAAAATTAATGAATCTGAAGTTTTCGAAACACTCACTGGCGAAAACTGATGAATGTCAAGTTTTCGAAACACTTATCGACGACAACTGATTAACTAGAAAATAAAGTTTTCGAAACACTCATTGGTGAAAACTGATGAATATAAAGTTTACGAAACACAAATCGACGAAAACTGATGAACATAAAGTTTTCGAAACACTCATCGGCGAAAATTGATTAACAAGAAAATCAAGTTTTCGAAACACACATTAGCGAAAACTGATGAATATCAAATTTTCGAAACACTGATCGGGGAAAACTGAAGAAAATCATGTTTTCAAAATACTCACTGGCAAAAAATGAAGAATGTTATGTTTCTAAAACACAAATGATTAAAAACTAATTGATAAGAAAATCAAGTTTTTGAAATGCTCATTCGCCAGAACTGATGAATATCGAGTTTTCGAAATAACCACTGGCGACAATTGATGAAAATGAAGTTTTCGAAACACTCATCAGCAAAAACTGATTAACAAGAAAAACAATTTTTTGAAACACTCACCGGCTAAAACTGATTAACAAGAAAATCATGTTTTCAAAACACTCATTGGCGAAAACTGAACAATATCAAGTTTCCGAAACAATCACAGGCGAAAACTGGTGAATATAAAGTTTTCGAAACACTTATCGGCGAAAACTGATTAGCAAGAATATCATGTTTCTGAAACATTCATTGGCGAAAATTGATGAATATCAAGTTTTCGAAACACTAATCGGCGAAAACTGATGAATGTCAAGTTTTCGAATGACTCATCGGCGAATACTAATTAACAAGAAAATCATGTTTTCGAAACACTCATTGGCGAAAACTAATGAATATGAAGTTTCTAAAACACTCATTGGCGAAAATTGATGAATATCAAGTTTTTAAAGCACTCATCGGCAAAAAATAATTAACAAGAATATCAAGTTTTCAAAACATTCATTGGCGAAAACTGATGAATATCATGTTTTCAAAACACTCAGCGGTGAAAATTGAAGAATATCAAGTTTTTGAAACTCTCATCGGCGAAAACTGATTAAAAAGAAAATCTAGTTTTCGAAACACTCAATTGCAAAAATTGATGAATATTAAGTTTCCAAAACACTAATCGGCGAAAACTGATGAATATCCAGTCTTCGAAACACTCATCGGCGAAAACCGATGAATATCAAGTTTACGAAACAATCATTGGCGAAAACTGATTAATATAAAGTTTCCGAAACACTAATTGGTGAAAACTGATGAATATCAAGTTTTCGAAACACTCATTGGAGAAAACTAATGAATATCAAGTTTTCGAAACACTCACCGGCGAAAACTGATGAATATCATGTTTTCGAAACACTAACCAGCGAAAACTAATGAATCTCAAGTTTTCGAAACACTCACCGGCAAAAACTGATGACTATCAAGTTTTCGAAACACTTTCCAGCGAAAACTGATTAACAATATAATCAAGTTTTCCAAACACTCATTGGTGAAAACTGTTGAATATAAAGTTTACGAAACACAAACCGACGAAAACTGATGAACATAAAATTTTCGAAATACTCATCGACAAAAATTGATTAACATGAAAATCAAGTTTTTGAAACACACATTTGTGAAAACTAATGAGTATCAAATTTTCGAAACACTGATCGGGGAAAACTGACGAATATCAAGTTTTCGACACACTCATCGGCAAAAACTGATGAATATCAAGTTTTCGAAACACTCATCGGCGAAAACTATTTAACAAGAAAATCAAGTTTTCGAAACACTCAACGGCGAAAGCTGATTAACCAGAAAAACAAGTTTTCGAAACACTCATTCACGAAAACTGATGAATATCATGTTTTGAAACACTCGCTGGCGAAAACTGATGAATATCAAGTTTTCGAAATACTCATCGTGGAAAATTGATGAATACCATGTTTTTCAAACACTCATCGGCGAAAACTGATTAACAAGAACATCAAGTTTTCGAAATACTCATTCGCCAAAACTAATGAATAACAAGGTTTCGAAACACTCACCGGCGAAAGTTGATGAATATCAAGATTCTGAAACAAAAATCGGCGAAAACTGATCAATATCAAGTTTTCGAAAAACTCATCTGCGAAAATTGATTAACAAGAAAATCATGTTTTCGAAACATTCATTGGCGAAAGGTGATGAATATCATGTTTTTGAAACACTCACCGGAAAAAACTGATTAATAAAAAAATCAAGTTTTTGAAACACTGATTCGCGAAAAGTGAAGAATATCAAGGTTTCGAAACACTCACCAGCGAAAACTGATAAATATCATGTTTCCGAAACACTCACCGACGAAAACTAATGAATATCAAGTTTTCGAAACACTCATCGGCGAAAGCTGATTAACAAGAAAATCAAGTTTTCGAAACACTCATTGGCGAAAACTGTTGAATATCAAGTTTTCCATACACTCACCGGCGAAAACTGATGACTATCAAGTTTCCAAAACACAAATCGACGAAAACTAAGATTATCAAGTATTTCTAAACACTCATCGGCGAAAACTGATCAACAAGAAAATCAAGTTTTCGAAACACTCATTCGCGAAAACTGATGAATATCATGTTTTTAAAACACTCACAGGCAAAAATTGATGAATATCAAGTTTTCGAAACACTCACCGGCGAAAACTGATGAATATCAAGTTTTCGAAACAGTCATCGGCAAAAACTGATTAACAAGAAAATCAAGTTTTCAAAACACTCATTGGCAAAAGCTGATGAATATCAAGTTTTCGAAACACTAATCGGCGAAAACTGATGAATATCAAGTTTTCGAAACACTCATCGGCGAAAACTGATTAACAAGAAAATCAAGTTTTCGAAACACTCATTGGTAAAAACTAATTAACAAGAAAATCAAATTTTCGAAACACTTATTGGCAAAAACTGATGAATATATAGATTTTGAAACACTCACCGGCGAAAACTGATGAATATCATGTTTTCAAAACACTCACCGGCGAAAAATAATGAATGTCAAGTTTTTAAAACACTCATCGACGAAAAATAATTAACTAGAAAATCAAGTTTTCGAAACACTCATTCGCGAAAAACCGATGAATATCAAGTTTTCGAATCACTCACATGCGAAAACTGATGAATATCAAGTTTTTGAAACACTCATCGGCGAAAATTGATTAACAAGAAAATCAAGTTTTCGAAACACTTACTCGCAAAAACTGATTAACAAGAAGCTCAAGTTTTCGAAACACTTATTCGCGAAAATAGATGAATATCAATTTTTCGAAACACTCACCGGCGAAAACTGATGATTATCAAGTTTCCGAAACACTCATCGGCGAAAACTGATGAATATCATGTTTTCGAAACAGTCACCGGCGAAAATTGATTAACAAGAAAATCAAGTTTTTGAAACACTCATTGGCGAAAACTAATGAATATCACCTTTTTGAAACACTAATTGGCAAAAACTGATGAATATCAAGATTTCGAAACACTCATTGGCGAAAACTGATGAATATCAAGTTTTAAAAATCATCACCGGCGACAACTGATTGAAAAGAAAATTTTGTTTTTGAAACACTCATTGGCCAAAACTAAAGAATATCAAGTTTCCGGAACACTAACTGGCGAAAAATGATGAATATCAAGTTTTTGAAACACTCATCAGCGAAAACTTATTAACATGGAAATCAAGTTTTTGAAACACTCATTGGCTAAAACTGATGAATATCAAGTTTTTGAAACACTGGTCGACGAAAACTGATTAAAAAGACAATCAAGTTTTCGAAACACTCTTTGGCGAAAACTGATGAATATCAAGTTTCCGAAACACTCATCGGCGAAAACTGATGAATATCATCTTTTCGAAACACTCATCGGTAAAAACTGATTAACAAGACCATCAAGTTTTTGAAACACACATTGGCAAAAATTGATGAATATCAAGTTTTCGAAACACTCACCGGCGAAAAGTGATGAATATCATGTTTCCGAAACACTCATCGGCAAAAACTGATTAACAAGAAATTCAAGTTTTCAAAACACTCATTGGCGAAAACTGATTAACAAGAAAATCATGTTTTTGAAACACTCATTGGCGAAAACTGATGAATATCAAGTTGTTGAAACACTCACCGACGAAAACTGATGAATATCATGTTTTGGAAACAATGATCGGCAAAAATTAATTAACAAGAAAATCATCTTTTAAATACACTTATTGGCAAAAAATGAAGAATAACGAATTTCAGAAACACTCACCGGCGAAAACAGATGAATATCAAGTTTTCGAAACACACATCTGCGAAAACTAATTAATAAGAAAATTAAGTTTTCGAAACACTCATTAATGAAAAATAAAGAATATCTAGTTTCTGAAACACTAATCGACGAAAACTAATCAATAAAACGTTTTCAAAATACTCATCAGCGAAAACCAATTAACAATAAAATCAGGTTTTTGAAACACTCATTGGCGAAAACTGTTAAATATCAAGTTTTTGAAACACTAGTCGGCGAAAACTGATGAATAACAAGTTTACGAATCACTCATCAGCGAAAACTGATGAACAAGAAAATGAAATTTTTGAAGCACTCATTGGCGAAAAGTAATGAATATTATGTTTTGGAAACACTCACTGGTGAAAACTGATGAATATCATGTTTCCGAAGCACTCACCGGTGAAAACGGATGAATATCATGTTTCCGAAACACTCACCGACGACAACTGATTACCCAGAAATATATGTTTCTGAAACACTCGTAGGCGATAACTAAAGAAAATTAAGTTTCTGAAACACTCATCGGAGAAAACTGAAGAATATCAAGTTTTCAAAACACTCATCGGCGAAAACTCATGAACTAGGAAATCAAGTTTTCGAAACGCTCATCTGATAAATCTAATGAATATCATGTTTTTGTAACACTCCCCGTCGAAAACTGATTAACAAGAAAATCATGTTTTCGAAAAACTCATTTGCGAAAACTGAAGAATATCAAGTTTTCGAAACACTCACCAGTGAAAACTAATGAATATTAACTTTTCTAATCACTCATCGGAGAAAACTAAGTAACAAGATAATCAAGTTTTCGAAACTCTCAATGGTGAAAACTGATGAATATCGAGTTTCCTAAACTAATTGG